>PVKN010041599.1:0-10522 GCA_004027915.1 Capromys pilorides
AGAAGAAAGGAGTTTGAGTGCTCTCAACACCAAAGAATGATAAGTGTTTGATGTGAGAGAAAAGTTAATTACTCTGATTTGGTCATTACACAATGTATGGATCTATCAAAACTTCACAGTGGGGCTGTGAAGATAGCTCAGTAGAATCAGTGCTTGCCTGGCAAGCACAAGGGCCTAAGTTCAATCCAAGGTACTGCAAAAAAAAAAAAAAAAAAAAAAAAAAAAAAAAAAAAAAAAAAAAAAAAAAAAAAAAAAAAAAAAAAAAAAAAAAAAAAAAAAAAAAAAAAAAAAAAAAAACCCACAGTGCATGCCATAAATATGTAAAATTACTAATAAATCAATTAAAATACATTTTCAAAAAATTTATCCACCTACCTCTTGGATACAGACCCCTGTGCCGTGCATGGTGTGCGCGAATGGTAACAGTGGCTAGGAGCTGTCTTCAGTGGGTACTCAACTGAGAGCTTCATGTCTATTATCTTACCTAATGCTCACATTAACCCTAGGTACTAGAACGATTTCATTTGGATTTTACAAATTAGGGCGCTAGAACTAGCAATCTGCCCAGGAGCTATGAGGTGATACAGCCAAGACTAGAATGCAGGTGAATCTGAGCTCTTGATAACCCTGCTCTATTAAAGTGGATACACAGCAAACTGTGTGAGATCTAGGATGTTGATTTCAACACACGGTGCTGTCTTAGGGCCAGGTTTCTTGAAGCCAAAGCATGAGAAAGTAATGTAAGTTCTCGGGATCTACTGAGCATAGCCTCTTCCGGCAGCAAGGGAAGCAGGATGTGGTCTCAAGTGGCCCCCAGTGTGGCCTGAGCCACCAGGCTCTGAGCCACGACACGTGCAGCAATGCAGTCCCACCTTGAGGCACAGGCAGCAGCTTCGTATACTCTCATAAAGCCAGTGACCATGTTGACTGAATGCTGGAACCTGCACTGATCTCCCAGAGAGGTGATTCCCAACAAAATGACAGATGTAAGCCACTGGCTGCCACCCTTGTAGAAACTGGAGCACAGGGTGAAAAATTGTGGGTGGGGCTCCACCTGAACTACTCCAGACACCCAGTGTTTCTTGGTAAAGGATCAGCATAAAAGGCCTCTGAAGAGTTCAACCCCTCTTGAAATCAAAGTGAAATTTTATATCCATCACATACCACTGTGATCACAATCTAAACATGACCAAACTATGGCACAGAAGAGATACTAACATTTGTCAGATAGCATCACTATTCAAATACCTGCCAGGTTGCCTCTTTTCCTCCAAACTACTAGCAGGGCAATTTCCAAGGTCAATATAAATAGTCTTCAAATCACCTTTCCAGTCTCATTTTACACAACAGCCCTTCAGACACCCCCTGCTGCAATCCCCCTTTGGAGAATTCTTCCCATCAGCCATGAACTCTCTCATGCCTGTGCTTTTGGACATGCTGTTGCTGAATGTAGGATGCCCTCTTTCACCTCTTCTCTGACAGCTGAAATCTTAAGGAGGGTTCTTTAATTGCAAGAAATAGAAACTCACTCAGGCTAGCTTCTGTGAAGTGGGATTTATATAAGAAATCAGGACCTCTTGGGAAGAAAGAGACAGAAATGCAGGAAAAAAGAAATACAAACAGGAACTAGAGGATCAGCTCTTTCCTTGATCTGTGTTATTCCTGCTATAGCATAAAGTCTTAAATGTGACTCTTCAGATAGGATCAACCACTTTTCCTGACTGCCACACACCCCCTCCAAGGCCACAGTTACCAGACCAATAAGAGATACCTGATATATCTGGGGCAATCTGAATTTAGAAGCAACACTGAAAGTTAGATCCTGCTGCAGTCTTGCCTGATGTCTTGATCAAAAAAGGCATAAGCTAAAAATTGTATGGGATGCCTGTTTTGTGCCCACAAGTTAGACCAGCTGAGATAGAAGATTAGTGTATAAATTAAAAAACTTGAAACAAGAAGATGGTGAAAAACACCCACATCCTAAAAATTTTTCTATTTCTAGTTCAAATGCTTCCTGGGCAACTGTATTTCTGACCTTAGGTTCTGTGATATCCCTGTGGTCTGAATCCTCATAATAAAGATTTCTCTTCAGTTTACTAATCTCAAGTTAAATTTTTGGACTGGTAACCAAAGTTCTTACCAATACATTCATCTATATGCATCTTGTTCAGTCTCTACTTCCTATATTCATCTTCCTTCTTCTTTTTTTCCTCTTCTTCTTTGCATGCTCTCCACAGCTCTCCTTTCATCCCTCCCTCATTCCCTGTCTTCTGCTTTCTCCTTCTCTCTCTCTCCTTTCTTCTCCAACCCACCTTTGTCTTATTTATCAGCCTTCAACTATCCAAACAAGGCAAGAGAAGCCTCTTAATAGGACTGCCCAGTCACAAAGCTGCCATAGCATTCTTGAGTCTTAATTATACATTCTCAAAAATATGTAATGGCCTAGCCATTGTGTTACCTTCCTTAAGACCTTTGGTTCTATCACGTCTAAGAAGACTCAGAATCACATATTAAGGTAGGGGCAGAAACACAGAAAGGGAACCTGAACTAAACATCCTAAATACTATTAGGCCCAGGAAGGACTCTCCCACCTCCTGCTCATTATATTGCTACCCCTTCTCTATTTGCTTCCTATGTTGCATATATCTCTAACGACGCTGTCATTTTCCACCATATTAAAGGTTATTTACTTATATTTCCCTACATTAAACTATTCTTGATGGTAGGGTAGGGACATCATAGGCACAAAAAATTGACTCAGTCTGATTTGCGTGCATGAATAGAGATGAATGATATCTGCAGTTTGAGTTTTGGTGGGTGGCTCAAGACAGAATATGCCAAAACATTTTCTTCTGTATTTCCAATCATTTTGTTCTGATTCATAGTACTGTCTGTGTCTATATCTATCTATCTATGGTACTCATCACATTAAATTATCTTCATTTGTCTAGATATCTGATGCTTCAGATGGACTATGAGGTCTCTGAGGTCAGAAGCCACATCCCTTTTCATCTTTCTCTCCTAATCTAGGACAAGTCTAACAAAGACTTGCTTTTGGAGCTGAATCGAATTGAGTCCAAACTCCTGTGAAATTTAGTTCCTCTTACCCAGTGGGCATCATTTATCTGGTCCTCCAAGTCTCCTTTGAGGGCCACTTTGGCAAGTTCTTTTGGTAGAGGTCACAATTTTGGCAAAACCATACATAATCTGACTTCTCTGGAAAAGCTTCCTTTGTTTTACTACAATGGAAGAGCATGATAAATAATTTCCCCGTAAGTAACATGCTTCCTCTTTCTGACAGTTTTGACAGCCTATTGTTTAAACCTGAAAAAAGGAGTCCAGAAATAATTTACAGAGGAAATGTGGCTCAGGTGTCTTCCCCAGCTGCTATTGGTGTCTTGAGACTATCTCGAAAGGTAATTTATCCACACATACTTAGACACCACAGAATTTTAGTGGGTTCTGTACTCCCAAAGGATATCCAAAGACTACCGTTTGCCATCTGGTCTATTCAGATGGCTGTTTGTGGTGCCAGCCCCAGTGTCCACTGGTTTTGTTTTCTTTGTTCTTCAAACATTATGGAACCTGTGCATTACACTAAGCACAAAAGATACAAAGATGGAAAGTTGTACTCTTGTCTCAAAAGGTAAGCCACAGACCATGAAAACAAGAATCGCTTAATGACGCAGTAAAATACAACTGTCTTGTGCTATGGTGAGTCTGACACCAAGATGCAGTAGGAGTGTGAGAGAAGAAGCCAGTAAGCCAGCCTGGACAAAGCAAGCAAGCATTCACACGGGAGTCGCCGCTGAGAGTGCCTATAGAGCATACAGTGATCAGAGGGAGTGCAAAGAATTGCCAACATTAAAGTAGATATCAAGAGGAATTTAGTGAAGAGATGAGGAGTCATCAGGAAGCCACAAAGGAAGCAAGAGAGAATAAAACCAAAAAACTAGAGGAACAGCATTAGAATGCAAAAGTTCAACCATCTTGAATAGTCACCTGCAACAAGCTCATCTTATAACCATGAATTTGGAACTTTGGAAAGTTATGCTGGTCTTCTTTAATTTTTAAAATGTCTCATTTGAAAATGACTTGAAACTCATAGAAGCTACAATGATAGGAATAGTGCACAGAATACTGACACAACCCTTAGCCAAGAGTGCATACTGCTAACATTTTGCCTCATTTGCTTTATAATTTATCATCATTCTCCTTATCATTTCTCTCACTCTGCTCTTGTCTCGCTGACTCCTTCATTAATTTTAGTAAAGTTAACAGTGATGCAATCATTTTATCTAATCAACTGACCATATTCCAATTTTGCTAAGTGCCCACAATGATATTCTTTACTGAAATTTTTGCTTCCGTTAAAGAATTCAAGTTACAGCTAGATACTGCATTTAGTTGTTGACTTTTTACATAATGACAGAATTTTTAGTTGACACATAATATTATATATATTTATCTACTGCTCTTTAAACAGAGCCTCTTAAGCATCAGCATAGAAACTTGCCAAAGGCATCTAAAATCTTTCTTCAAAGTGTGGTCCAGCTATATCTGTACTTGAACATCTAGAAATTTAGAGTCCTAGGCCTACCCAAAAGATTTACTGATTTGTAAAGCAATCACACCCTTCCTAGAAAAGTCATAATTTGGGATGAATGATCAGATTGGTGGTTTTGTGGAGAACTGGTTTCATAAGGTTTCAAATTAATAAATCAATATGACATTTCCCCATAATGAAAAGTGACACAGGGAACATTTTTATCTATAACCTTGATTTAAGAGTCATGAATCAGGAGGCAGGAGGATCACCATGAGTTTGAGGCGAGCCTGGGCTACATAGTGAGTTCAAGGCCAATATGACCTACATGGTGAGATACTATCTCATACAGAAAAACAGAGAACTGTCATAATTAGACCTCCATCTTACTATTATTATTACTTCCATCTTACTATTGACAAAACAAGAACTGGTGAAAGTAAAATGCTTTGTCCATGATTACATAATAAGTGGCAGCACTTACTGAACCCAGACCCTAGGAGTGACTGGCAGGGACAAGGGTTCTGTGCACTGGAAAGACTAAGAATGGTTCTTTTAGAGTCCAAGTGAAATATGAGTTAGGATAAGTCAGTTTCTTCACTCTAATTCTGGGCTTGTCATGTAGCCTGATGACTCATCAATCTGACTTCTTTTGAGTACTAATTTTGCAGTAACCTGCCCTTGAAAAAAGGAAAAATGACAAAGAAAAAGAAAAAATGTCATACGTTAATAAACTGACATTCTTGCTTATGAACCTCCCGTGTGCACAGGTGAACTGATAGTCTGAGTTTGAGTCACCAAAGCTCAGAGTTTACCATAACCCATATAGATCTTACAGTGAGACTCAGAACTGTGGAAGAATTAGAGAGAAAGTATTGCAGGGATAGAAAGGACTGGGGAAGAAGGAGGCTGTAACATTGGTTTTCTCAAGATGATTAATGCTAATATCATGATATATAATGAAATTGGGTCTTATCTGGGCCAGCACATTATCCATGCATTTAATCTGGGGAATAAGATGTAGCAGCAGATGTACTTCAGTCATGCAGACATATGATTCTGTGGAGGCCTAATTATGACAGTTCTCTGTTTTTCTGCATGAGATAGTATCTCACCATGTAGGTCATATTGGCCTTGAACTCACTATGTAGCCCAGGCTGGCCTCAAACTCATGGTGATCCTCCTGCCTCAATCTCTTTAATACTAGGATTATAGGTATGTACCACACTGGCCCATCTATTTCCCTCTACTTGCAAAAGGAGTTAACAAACATTGAGGAAAGCTCTAACCTAATCATCCTGATTTCTAGATAGTGGGATCACCTCTGAGTAAGTTAAAAGCTGAAGTAAAACATACAGTGGGCTGGTGAGATACTTCAGTGGTCTAAAGTGCCTGCTTAGGCAAGCTTAAGAAACCACAGGGACCGTGGTTCAATCCCCAGCACCACATGCTGCACCAGCCCCATCCCCAGGGCAGGCTGAGGCAGCCATAACAGGAAGAAAGAAGAAAGAAGAAAGAAGAAAGAAAGAAAGAAAGAAAGAAAGAAAGAAAGAAAGAAAGAAAGAAAGAAAGAAAGAAAGATTAAAAAAGAAAAGAAAAACACGCAGGGGCTGGCAAGATAGCTCAGCAGTCTAAAGCACCTGTTTAGGAAAGCTTAGGCAGGCGTAGGAGACTGTGTTTCAGTCCCTGGTGCCACATGTCATGCCAGTTTCCGGGTGGGCTGAGCCAGCCAAAAAGAAAAAAATAATGTACCAGTATACTATAGAATTCCAGGACACATCTTTGAGGACAAGTTACACCAGCTTTCAGGTATATCATTTCCAGTCTCTTGGGTTCAATCCCCAGCTCTATAAGGCTCATAAGCCATGCTCCGAAGGCATCGTCAGACAGAAAAAGAAAAAAAAAAAGGCCTTCTAGTCTCTGTATGGTCTTGGGCCATCTATAAGACAAGATCAATACTGTAACTACTTTGCAAGGTCACTGTAAAGATTAAGTGACAAAAATTATTCAAAACAATCTGGTGTTTTAACTCAGAGTAAGCATTCTAAGCTAGAGGATACCATTAGCTTCACCAAGTCTGGGTGATCCCAATGGACTTAGGTGTGCAGGTTTTGCCAGGTGGACTCCTTGGTGCCAGGATATATGCCAGACAAACCAGAACTGAGCAGAAAAACAGAAGGCTCCACCTGGCAAAGAAGATAATACCTTGGAAGCACCCAGCCTGGTCTACACTGGAGCAGCCAGTGAAGGCTTCCAGTGCTGCGCCTGCAAGGGCCTGAGAACTAAATGCCAGCAGGCTGATAGACAGGTGGACATCGATTCCTGAGGCACAATCTGGCAGCTTGCCAGCCAGTTCCTTTCTCTCCTTGATAATAATAAAAGCTTTGATTTTAAAATGCCTTCAAACTGTTGACTAATATTATTTATATCATTCTGGCCAGCTTTGTCGTTTTCAATCCTTATTCCATCTTACCTCTCTCTCAATCTGAAAAAAAAAAAAAAGACTGATGAGTTTATTGGAAATGTCTTGCAATTTATTCTGTGATGGAATGATTTCCCTGGAATATAACAAAGAGAAAGGTCTTTAGGTGCTATTAAATCAAGCTAGAAAGAAAGAAGATATAAATATTCCCTCCAGCCCTTGGGCAAACTGGAGAAGTAGATGATCTCTCTGGATTTCCACTGATGAGATTAGTACCAAAGATTTTCTGGTGGGCTTTGTTATACTTACAGAGGTGAGAAAAACTATTTTCAAGGCTCCCAGGGGTGCCCCTTGTGACACAAGACCACTAGTTAACCATCTGCTGAGGCCAGGCAAATAAAACATATTGCTTGATCTAGCCAGCCAGGGCTGAATTTCTGCAGGCATGTCATCTGTTCTCCAGGCCTCTGGTCTACCTTCTCATTCTGCTGACCACAGAATTGCAAGTAATTCTTAGTAGGGAGACAGTGAACTCTCTTTGTTTTCATCTTCACTCTGTAGTGTGCAGATTATCCTGTCTCCACAAAATTACTCTTCCTTCCTTCTTTGTATGGGGTCAAAGTTTAGCCGTAGGCACCAGCTTTTTCATTCTCTTCCTTCTTACTTTGGGGACTTTTTGCTGAAGTGCCAGAACTCAGAGGTCAAAACTATTAACACTGTCAAGAATGCCTTTTCCAGTGGGAGAGCTGGGGCCATCGCTGCTTAACAGGGTTCAGCAAAGGTTGGCAAGAGAGTCTGGTGTCACTTGACCTGTGTTCCTCCAGCCCAGAATGTGAATAGGTTTTATTTAATTAAGCATAAATGATTTTTTTTTAAGTTTGCTAAAGCTGAAAATAAAATAAATTAAACATGACCTGCAGAGAGGTGAGTGAAGGTATCACAGGTCAGAAAGTCTTTTGCTAGTTACAATCCTCAAGATAGGGAAAGAGGGCAACCCACCTTACTCCATAGCCCCAAAATCCACTCTCTTCTTTTTTTCTTAAAATACCAAATAGAAATGTCACTCTGTTCCAGTGACAGCAAACCTATGGCACACATGCCACAGCTATAGCAGGCTGTTTGTATCATTGAAAGCTCTAAAGGTTTGTCATCACTGGTCTGTTCTAGTAATGCCAACGAAGAAAGCATCCTTCTTTGCTTTTCATGCTAGGCCACTTCATTCTCCTTTCTCCTATCGGTCTCTTTCAGACTTGAGCTATGTTTTCCCTTAAGGGAGCTGTGTTTTTGCTGAGTAGAAGCATAGCAACAGACCAGTTTGAACACTTCCAGACCACCAGGAAATCCTGGGGGAGTGGGTAATCAGTTGCTGTTAAGCTTGATACCCCTAAAATAAAAAGAGAGCAAAGGACCTCTCTGAATCCTGGCTTTCCAGGGCCAATGATTTGTAGCCGTTATCAGGATTCTTTTCCTATTGGAGCCATTTGTCTGTCTTGCCAAATGTCAAATAGGTTACAAGGGCAGGAAATCCAAGGTCAGGTCTCACATGGAGCAAGTCTGCAAACAGATGGACTCAGCTAGGCAGCCAGGGTGTATATTTCCATTTACACTTGATCTGGCCATCCTCTCCTTTGTAGGTTTTTATTCTTTTCTTTCACTTCCATAATTCCAGAGGTTCCAATCACCCAGTACTGAATTTAAAAAATAATAATAATAATAAGGTAAATTCCAGTATCCACAGTTCCTTGGTATCCCTTCAGTTGCTGAGTATAAGGTAAGCACAAGCAGTAACTCTTTCCTTTTGACTAAATTCATCAAGGTATGAGAGTTACTTGCAAAACACCAATCCATCATCAGTCAAATAGAGCTATCTGTTAACCATAGGGCATAATATCAGGTTATAACTACCCATCCCATACGTTTATACCATAAATTTGTTCCTTAGCATAATAGTATCCAGCTATACATCTCAATAACTGTACTTGAGGGAAACAGGAGAGGAGTTTTTGTGTTCACCCACTTGGAGGATGAATAGCAAGGTGTGTGCACATGAGTCAAAAGAGATTAACCTATATAATGGTCTAACAGGTTTTTTGTATTTGCTTGAGCATTACAAGGGTAAAATACACCCACAGCACTTTTCTGTTATGTAAACATGTATTTTACCATAATAGAATGTGGGTGTGACTCACAGTAGCTGCACCCAGGGAAAGCAAAAATTCATCTGTGCACTCACCCGCTTGGGAGATGAACAGCAAGTTGTATACAGGAGCTTCAAAACAGTAACAGGTGAGTATTACCCATGCAATGCTCACTGCTAAATTTCTGTGCGTTTGGGATTTATTTTTTTAAGCTTTCTTTTGATTTTTCTAGTAGAAGTGGCTCAATTCAATACAATGGCATATGAAAACCAGATATGCAAGTTTTGGAGGAGGCTGAAAGTGAATCATCAAGTTATTCATTCACAGATGATAAAGATGATAATGATTTTGGCACTGGCCATGTGACCCAAAGTTCCTGTTCTCAGTGAAATGGAAAATCACCTGATATATACACAGTGAATGCAGACTTTCTTGATTCCAATGACAAATAAAACAGCAATGTGAGTACAAAATATTCAACTAGTCAAAATGGTTATGTGACCACATGGAAGAATGCAGTGTTAGACCTAGGTCCAAAAATATAGTGAGACACTTGGCAAGGGCAAAACCTATTGGACAGAATGCCTGCACTGCCATTCAATGTGGGAAGTTGTTTGTAACAGACAAAATGTTGTGAAATACAAGTAAATGTTCTGTATGCACCAATAGCCATACCAAAAAAAAAAAAAAAAGAAATTTTTATTATGACATCTCACTAGCTGAACTGAAAGCATTCATAGACCTGCAGTACCTAGCATGGCTTTTTCATGGTAATCACAGAATACAAAAGATTTACAGAAAAAGCCAAGTATGTGAATGTGTCACACAGGAAAGAAATGTAAACAGAGATGTTGTCAATGTGAGACATGTGCATGGAACACGCAGTTGTCAAGTGTGAAGACTACTTTAGGTGTGAAAACTTATTTTTTTAAAGAGTGTACAAATTAGAATTAAACAGAAAAAATTACAAGTATACAAAACTTTACTTAACAAAGCAATATGAATTTCACAGTATTTGTTGTAATAAATAGTGTTACCTTCCAATAAGTTATTCATATTACCAGATATATGCATGTAAAACTGGAGGAAGAAAGAAGAAAGAAAAAAGAAAGAAATGTATAAGAAATTAAGAAGCAAAAAAGTACAAATAATTCAAAAAAGGAAATGAAACAAATTAAAGCATTAACTGCTTCTAATGCCATGTTATTTCTAAGGAGTTTGATATTCAGAAAGATAGTGATGTTAAGCTCAAGTGCTTATGTTAAAGGATAATAATATCATTAAGCTTCTCTTCTAGAGGATTAAAAACTTAAATGTGCAGACCAAAAAAAGTAGAGAAAAAGAAGGGCTACAAAGATAGCAACTATTTTGGCCCTAGCCCTTCAAGGTCAGTGAGGACTCAGGATGTAAGAGAGC
>PVKN010041600.1:0-10513 GCA_004027915.1 Capromys pilorides
CTCTGTCTCTGTCTGTCTGTCTCTCTGTCTCTCTCTCTCTGTCTATCTGTCTCTCTGTGTTTCTCTGTCTCTCTGTCTCTCTCTCTATCTCTCTGTCTCTCTGTGTTTCTCTGTCTCTCTTTCTCTCTGTCTGTCTGTCTCTCTCTCTGTGTTTCTCTGTCTCTCTTTCTCTCTCTCTGTCTCTCTCTGTGTGTTTCTCTGTCTCTGTCTGTCTGTCTCTCTGTCTCTCTCTCTATGTCTCTGTCTTTTTGTCTCTCTCTCTCTCTCACTTGCTCTCTCTCTCTGTTTAATTTTGGCAGTTTCTGATTTTCTTCCAGTTAATCATTTGCCAGCTCCCCGTAGTGGTGAGATAAAGTTCCTTCTGACAACTTTTCTGGTCTTGCCACCTTTGATACATCCAGAGCTTTTCTCTTTTCATCCTCACATTGCTTATTTGTGTTCTTTTTCACTCTATCTTGTCAGCTTGTGCGCTGCACTAGTCTGTACAAAGACCCAGCTCTTAACTTGTAGTTCTCTCTCTTTTGTTGTTTTCTGTTATTTTTCCCCATCCTATTTCTTTTCATTTCCTTAAGCCTGCGCTGCATTCTTCTGACGCCCGAAGGTGATTGCTTTACACATTTTCCACCTTCCTTCTTTCAGAATGCTCTCTGCATTGCATCGATCCTGAGCCCCTCTCCTTTCAGCTGGTGAAGTCCCCTGCAGCCCTCTCTCAGGAGACCTGGCTGCTCCTCACTTGTGCCTCTACGTGCTTGCCCGAAAGTGGGCCCCACATGCCCAGTTAAGGCAGAGCTCCTGGAGGAGAGTTCGAAATGGGCAGCTATTTGCTCTTAGAACTTTGAATACATTATTTCATTGTCTTCTATGGAATTGAATATTTAAAATTTTTTCTAGCAAAATAAAATTCTCCTAACTTCCCTGTAGTGTCTTTTCTCAGTCACTGTATCTCAAAATTCCCCCAAATGCCAAGATTTCTGAGTCTGTGCTAAGATGTTTTTTAACAGATGGATGGAACTTGCCATCCAAAGGACTGGTGGTGAATTTTTAATTGGCAGACGACAATGTTGTCATTGTTCAAAGCTATGTAGAGACTTCATGTTCCCTATTCAGGGTCTGTGTTTTATTTTCTAACAAGAAAAATAAACAAGAATGGTACCAAAATTTTGGTCTTCTTAGAAGTCTTGCTGATTTCAGTCAATGACAATCCTGACAGAGAACATAGATGGCCATGCTGCATTAAGAGATGACTGCAAAGTTCTGAAACACTACCTCGGGAGCCTCACAAGTACAGGAGGACCAAACAATGACAGTGTCTAACTTTAGTCTGAAAGGGGTCACAGTTACTGGGAGAAGTCTGCCAGCTCTCACTTGGTGAGCGAGCTACTCTCCACACAACTCGGGACCCCACCGCAGAACCTGCACACGTCAGCGTTGGAGGTCAGGCAGCGCTACAGCTGCGTCGTCCCCCAGCGCTTGCCCGTGTACACGGGCGGCCTTGGGGGGATCCCGAGACCTGCTCGTGAGCAGCTTTCCGTGTAGCACGGTGAGGATGGTTATGCTGTCAGACAGAGTATGCCACTCAAATGCACTTTACAAGAACAGAAATAAAAACAGAATTGCTTCATGTTAATTTCTTCCACAGATATTATTGATTACACTTGTAAAATACAGCCAAGCACCACTTTCTATAGTTGTTTAATAAGCTGGCCACTTCTTTCCTATAGTTATGTTCTTCTGTGCCTATAATGTCTATTTTCTTGTTCATAAAATTATACAGTACTATTATAAGACACATGTAACACAGCGTTGACGTAATTCAGTTTTTGTGCAAAAAGAAATTGGTGGGAATGTAAACCAATATAATCATTAAGAGAATGAGTATGGAGATTCCTCAAAAAACAAAAGCAAGCAATTCCACCTGGGCGAGCTCCTTGCCCTTTGAGATCACTTTCTCAGGGAGTTACAGACACCTTATTAGGTGACACAGGTCTACCCATGTGGCTAGCAGTGCAACTTATAATTGCTAAATATGGGAAATAGCCTTCCACTAGCAGAAGAATGGGTAAGCAAGGGTGGTGTCATAGCCACCATTGGGCATAACCCAGTGGGGCAGCACTCTGCCATAAGGAAGAGCAGTGAGTCCCTGGGGGGAAGGGACGCACCTTGAGGCTTAACGTTAAGTGGTCTAAACCAGACACGCAGGTTGAATAGTTGATGCTTGCTCCTATATGAAAGCTTGGAAATATGAATACAGAGAAAAGTAAGTGAGAGAAATTAGAAAGTAGGGTGATGAATCTTTCTCAAATGGGAAGGGGATCGAGAGAGGGAGGAGACAGGAGAGAGGGGAAGGTCAGGCAGGAGAAAGAGGGAAGACGGGCTGCATCCACGCACCAGCCCATGCGAGGCAGGTCAGAATTCAGCACTCAGATCATGCATTGATAAGGAAATAAGTAAACGAAAACAACAAAACGGTGGCTGTTCGGGAGAAAATCGTGGCACGGTGAGATTTCCTGGGCCCCATGCATGCCTTTGCCAGGGATTCTAAACTGGAACCTGGTGGGAGGCTTATTCAAGACCTAACTCTGCAATAGTAGAGACAGGGGGCCACCTCAAGCCGCCCTGGGATGCTCCAAGGACTGCACAGAGGCCATGCCAGCCTACAAATACAGCTGGTTCAGGTACCTCAAAGTTGTTATAAACTGACAGGTTCATCTCTAGGGGAGTATCGTGTCAGATAAAGCTGATATGTAGAGCACACCCCATGCCGAGGGCCCCTTAAGTGGCAGTTGGGGTTACTACACTGCCACAGTGGTGCCACGACAGCTTTCTCCTTGGTCAAGCTTAACATTTGAGTCCACAAAAGGTGAAACTTGCCTAATGTTATGTACCTTGTTACACCTGACTGCATGTTTGAATGGCTCTTATTCTATTTTCCCAATGAATGTAAATTTTATTTACATCTCCCTCTACACATGATCCTTTCTAGCCCTTCAGACAATAAATCTATTTAGCAAAACGCATAGTAGACCTGTGGCTTCAGCATTGTCAATGTGTTCATTAAGCACATTTCCAGAAGGAGATAAATGAATAAGAAATTAAAGGAAACATTTTATGAAATAATAGTTAATAGTTAAAGAATTCTATTTAATGTCTTAGGGTTTTATTCTAAAGAAAAGTAGTCAAAACTCATTATATGTATAATAGGTTTATGGTTGTTGTCATATTCAGATTTCTCCCCGAGATTTGTTTAACATGATTTTCTCTCCTTTTGGTGACCTTTGTCTCAAATCTTAGAGCTGCCTATAATGAGCGTAAAAGCCAGTTGTCTGTGGAAACTATGACAAAGCACTATCAGAGATTTTAATGAGAAGAGAAAATACCAGGAGAAAGAAAACACAGGAGACTCTGCTGCTCGTTTAGATCGCATTGAGTAAAAATATTTATTTTAGCCGCGCAGGCTCAAGTCTTCCCTTCCGTGGTACAAAGGCGACCCTTTCAGCATGCCTGAGCTGAATGACATGGACATGGGAACAGTGGCTCTTTTCTTTCTTCTACCTCTCCAGAGCACTGAATGGAATAATGAGGGGGCCACCAAGCGCCACAGGCCAACTTCCGACAGGGACACAGGCACCACTCTTTGTCCTGGGACTGAACTTCGGCTCCAGGGAGCCACCCAGGGGTGCTCTGTCCTCTGCGTGCCCTGCGTGAGTGGGTGTTGTCCCCACACAAGCTCTGTGTGCCAGCCTCATGACCAGAGGTGTCACACTGAGCTCAGTGTCACCAAGAAGACACCCGAGGGCCTGTGGCTGGTGAGGAATGGATTTTCCCCTCCGACCCTTCCTTTGACTTGCTGGTGAGGGTGCAGCCTCTAGACATGCTGAAAAGGATACAGGATGCAGCCTGTCCCCAGGGAAAGGGACTCTGGATATTAATGAGAGATTTAAATCTCAACTTCAATGAAGACAACAGGGAAATGAAGAAGTTTAGATTTGCCTCAGAAGCACAAATAGCCCTCTCTTTTCCAAGCGCTCCAAATCTTTAACGAAGAATACATCCGTTACCGCCAAGTCTAGTCTGATCATATGTAAGAAAAGCCACATGGAAGACCGATCCTTAGTTGAAATTAGAGACTAATACTTATTTTGTTATACTGTTGATTTAGAATATTTATTATTAAATTATGAGGTGTGATGGTTAGAAGCTTCCAGCAAGTTCTAAAAGGTCAAAGGGAGATAGACACAAAAAGATAAAGGGTATCGGGTGGATGTTAGTTAGGACACCAAAACTCAGCTGGAGTCCTTCAGTTATTTTTAA
Organism: Capromys pilorides; assembly: GCA_004027915.1. Classification (NCBI taxonomy): domain Eukaryota; kingdom Metazoa; phylum Chordata; class Mammalia; order Rodentia; family Capromyidae; genus Capromys; species Capromys pilorides. The sequence continues at coordinate 4,312 of PVKN010041600.1, forward strand.
GGCACCATCACAGTCTCCACTGAATTATCTGGTGATTACAGAAAAATATTTCAGAGGACAGATAGGGCGTGCCTGATAGGAAGCACGCCGTGCAGATCGCCGGAGAGGTGGAGATAAGAGTATAGGGGCTCCGCTCTGGGGCTCGGCTCCGTGACCCCGCCTGATAGCCAGATAAGCACGTCCACCGCAGGAAATCAAATGCAGCAGCACGCGATTAGATCACCGTGTTCAGAGGCCGGGGCCTTTTGCTTTCTTTCTTCTTCTTCTTTTTTTTTTTAATGATGCAAGAATAAGAGCGTTGTTTCACTTCTCTCCCGCTTGATTTTGATTCCATGCAATGTGGAAGTAAGAACAGAAAGCCAGCTCTCCTTTTAGGTGCAAGGGTTTCCTCCACGGGTGTGAAAACACAGGAAGAGTTTTGGAAAGTTCGTATTTCACGCGCCCCTTGGGCTCACGCCTGCTTTGTCCCTGCTCCAGCCCTGCCGCGGCAAGCTGGCCGAGGCTTCTCTTCCCCCACTTTGTAGCATGGAGGAAATGCTCCAAGCAAGGGGCTCGGTGACTCGTTTGAGATCTAACTGTCCCTGTGGACGACGTGGGCCTCCAGTCCGGTGACTGCTGAGGGCGCAGGCCAGGACCCTCTCCACTTCCTCACACTCTCTTCTTCCTGTTCCTCACCTGCCTCTTGGTGACGGCAGAGCTCACGCATTCTGTGCTGGCAAACACTTGTGTCTTAGTTACTGTTCACTCGTTGCTGGGACAAATCCCCGACAACCAAAATGAAGGTTTATTCAGCTCACAGTTACTGGAGGTTTCAGCCCATATTCGGCTGGCCCAAGGCTGAGTGGAACAGGGTAGAGAGCATCCAGTTCATGGCGGCGGAACAACCAGAGAGCAACAGCTTGTCTGTCTCTCTTTTGTATTACATCAGGCTCTCTGCCTCAGCCTATCCGCCTCAGGTCACGCCTATAAATCCCAGCAGTACTCAGACCCATAATCTCATCAGTACTAAAACACATAATCCCAGTAGATTATGAGTCAAGTCTCAAACTCTAGAAGTCCCCGCCCCATGACTTCATGAGGCTTTAGGAGGACAACTGGACACAAACCATAACAACTTGTTATTGCAGCCAATCCAGGAAGCTTTTAGCCAATACAAGTGCTGTCAGTTTAAGATTTACAACAAAGGAACAGTGAGGGTCTTTGCAGGGCCTAGGCTCACCCCAGACAAGTGCCTACCCAGGGCACAGGACCATCTGTGATAGGCAGTAGGGTCTGGCGGGGGCACGCCAAGGCTCAGTCCCTTCTGCATATAGGAAAGCAAGCTGACCACCATTCACAACAGTCACTTGCAAATCCTTATTAAATTCTGGTGCGCACATAGTTTGCTTGACTTCGTGTAGTTCAAATGACCACTGGGCAAAAGAGACCAGAGAGAGAAGAGGATGACCTCCGTCTCTGCAGGTGTTCGCCTGCACCCAGACACGAGGACGTTGCTTTTGTTTGGTGTGCTTTTACCTTAACAATGCATTTAAATAAGAATCCAGTGAAAAGGGCCAATTTCCATAGCAGAAATAATAACATTTCAGCAGAGTTCATGATCCCATTAGTCAGGGTTTCACGTTTTAAACACAGAGTTTAGCTCTACAAAGAGATAAGTAAAAACACAGCAATTTATTGCCAAAGTGTAGCAAGCAGTCAAAGGCAATTAGTTCTCAGAGTTGTTGACAAATAAATTCCTATTTTTATGAAAATGCCCAGGAGACAAAGTCAGATTCCTTGGTACAGAAGAGGAAGCCAGGCCCTGTCCCGCCCTGATTCAGGTGGAGTTGGGTTAGAAATTAGAATTGATAATGAGAGTCCTGGCATGGAAGTTGTAAAGAAGGTGAGGGGCTTCCAGGAATAATGGAGATGCTAACCACAGAGGCCCCTGAGGGCAGAGGGGAGGCCCTGCACGAATGAGAACTGCTCTTGGCATGGACGTGAGCACCACGGCTCAGTGGGCCTTACTTGGACCACACTGGGAAAAACCAGTACAGCCATGTCCCCAACCCAGCTGAAAGGGCTACAGAGGAAAAGCCAGCCCGGTTGGTTCCCACTGCAGCTCCTTGCCAATCCACGATGTGATGTGGCCAGTACCTGCGCCCCTCATGTGCGTGAGTTCCCTCATCAGTACTGAAGCAAATCAGCGGTTCTAATTTGTCCTGGGCTCCCGGGGCTCAGGAGCCCAGAAAATGGGCTTGGGGCTCACGGGCTTGACCCGGTGCACCAAGGTAGACTGGAGATGAGAGGCTTTTGCTTGTGAATTCTCTTCTCTTTCAGAAGTGTGCAAACTGTATCTGGCATATTAAAAAGAGCTTCCAATTTATTACCGAATTCATACATTCTTGGCTATGCAGTAACTTCTCAAACATAAGCTAACAGCATTACTTCTATCAAGTTGGGCCTCCGAAAGAGATTTTTACATAAAATCTAGTCTCCATTTCTTCAAAAGTAGTGAGTTATAAGTCAAGGTGATAGCTCACAACACAACCAAGTATAACTCTATGATTGTAGGAGACAGTTTAGATGAGCTATTAAATTATAAAAGTTGCAGGGACAACTACCTTTTCCTCACTGGGTTATTCTTACTTTTGTTCTTTATGCCGAAGATAGTGAATATACAAATGCTTTGCTAAGACTGTCACCAACAAGCAAATGACAGGGCTGGGTTGGGTAGCCCAGTGGGGAGTGTCTGCCTGAGGCGGGTGCAGCCCAGGGTTTCATCCACAGCCAGTGAAAAATGTAAAAGAAAACAAACAGAAGCTGATGGAGTGTCAATGGCTGCTTCTTCTAATGATCACTGATGGATTTTCCTCTCTCTCTCTCTCTCTCTCTCTGGCATAAATTGGTCATTTCCTATGCTATTAGTAGTGAGATTGGAAAAGTTTAGGAACTCTTGTTAGATTTGGTCTGTGTCTGATGCTTGAAAACAATTGGTGTTGAACTCCAAAACCAGTCCTGGAGCCAGGACTTCTCCCATCCTGGTCCCCAAGAGTCATGTGACTGATGCTGAACTTCCTGCAGGGGTAAGGGCAACTCCTGCAGCCCTAGCGACTGCAAGAGCAACAGCTGCTGCTAAGAGGTCACCCTCGGAGAGCAGATGACAGAGCCACGTGGGTCTGTGGGCTCCCTTGGGAAAGAGTGGCACTGCAGAGGGGCCTGTCCAGTGGCCAGGAGGAGACAGGAGGAGAACTTTCCAAGTCACACCCAGTGGCCCGCTCCTAGCCACACCCCACCTCCTAGCCAGAAGTCAGCTGGACACGTTGTAATCGATCACCCTCTCGAAGCCCTGCCTCTGACTGTCGGAGGCTCCCTGGGGACATCTGGATGTAAATCATAGCATGTTCTGCACTGGTCCTACCAGGAACTGAGCGGAACACCCATGGATGGAGAGAGTTGGTTAATGAACTATTACACCCATGTGAGGATACTCTGCAGCCGTTACTGTTCTTGTTGAACAGAGTCAACGGCAATGACGAGGGTCAATTTAAGAAATTTGTTTTAAAATATAGTAATTATTTTGCTTTGAATTTCTCAAGCATGAGGACTGGCATCGCATTGGAAAGCGAGTTTTGTGCAACACGGTTGGCTTTGTTGCCATCCTGCCAACCCAGCGTGCTGGTTCTGTCCTGGGCCTTTGCCCTCTGCAGCCTCTGTCTGGGAGCCTCTCCTCTGGTGTTTTCGTGTGCCCGCTCCTCACATCCCCCTGCTGCCCCAGCGACCCCGGCACAGGCTCAGCTGCAGCATGGAGCCCTTCCCTCTGCCTGAAGTGCCTTATTCACGGTGTTGCACGTGTGGTTTTTTGTCTCTGCTAAGCGAATTAGTGTTTGTAAGAATTAAGGCTGCTCTGCACTGTTTCCTGCAACACTCAGAACCACAACTGACACACAGTAGGTGCTCAATATTTGTCATATGAACAATCTCATAAATGTCTGTAAATTTTAGAAGTATGCCTTTTCTCTCTTTTATAGTAAGTCCTTGGAGTGCTTTGATTTTATCACAGGGTAAAAACATGAACCCTTGATATGCATGGCAATCATTCCATCCGCCAGCAACTGCTCAGCCCCCTGGTCCTTGTCACCCAGTCCATTGGGCAGTCCCTGGCTGAGTTTGTAGGATGTGTCAGAGATCCCCATACAGTAAGAGATTTCTTGTAGCTCTGGAGAGGATCGTGTTCAGCGCATGTGCAGATGTGACCCCGAGTGGGGCGATCGCGACTTCCAGCAGGATGAGAACACAGCCCGCTGGGCAGGGTGCCGGGCCAGCGTGGAAGGGAGGCGCTGAACCCCAAGAGCGGGGGTGGCTCTTCACGGAGGAGAGCCAGAGGAAACTGCAGCATGAGCTGCATCATGCGCATGCTGTACTCCTGGCAAGCCGGGCTGGGTGCAGGGAGAGAGGTGACCGGGAAGGCCGAGGGACTGGGGAGCCGGCCTCCGCCCGTGGAGTCATGAACCTTTGCCTGTAGGCAATGAGAGTGACCCAGGATCCTGCTCTTGGAGAGCGCGCAGGGCTGAAGCCCACACTGAAAATGAATACAAGTTTTAAGCCCTTGAAAGAATATTTTGGGTTCTTGGTTCTTCCTTTTGCCTTCCTGCATCCCACATTCAGCGAGTGACCTGGCAGGCCAGCGGTGCTCTGGAGCCCAGCTGTCAGCTTCCCTCACCTTCCTCCTGTGGCCCCTGCCCGGCCAGTGCCACCCCTGCCTGGACTTCCGTCCCTTTCGTGGCAACCTTTTCATGTCACTCAAGCAGCTCTGTTTTTTCTGAAGTCTTCATTAGTCTATTTCCACAGCCAGTGTTTGATTCGCATTGATCCTTCCTACTTTTTGGTCCTAATTCTGCTAATCTCCTATCTGAGTTTCATTGTCTTTCCTTCCACGAGTCTCTGATTAATTGAGTTTATTTTTAGGATCTTAAGCTGTATCCTTAGGTTATTTATTTGAGATCGTTGTATTCCTTCTTTATGAGCATGAGCAGCTATGGCCTGGCTGAGAACCGATTTCTTTGTGGCCTGTAGGCTTTGGCGTATGGTGTTTCCACTGTCTTTAGATTCTAGGACGTTCTTATTTCTTCTGGGTTGTGTTGACTATTCAATAATGTATTACTTAATCTCCTCATGTTTGCATAGTTTCTCTGGCTTTTTTCCTGCTGTTTTCTAACTTAGTGGTGCTATGATCTGATTGTATGCAGGGGATTACTTTAATTCTTTTGGAGTTGTTTAAGCACACTTTAGGACCAAAAAAATGTCCTATTTTGGCAAAGGTTCTATCAGCCACTCTAGTTTTCCTTCGATCCGTGGTCCATGTGGCTTCCAGGGTGTTCTCAGAGTGTGAGCGAGGTTGCGCCACTGCCCGGCTCCCAATGTCTGCCTTCACCTGTGGAGGAAATCCGTGCTCACTCCTGTGGTCTGCAAAGCCCTTGGGAGGATGCGGCCTGGGCTGGTGTCTTCACTCTGCTCAGCTGCCCTCTCCTTTCTTCAGTGGACCCCACGTGGGCCCCCTTGCTGCACCTCAGGCACAGTGACCACCCCATCTTCTCTGGGTATTTTCCTGCCACTGCCTCCTGCCCAGCCAGCTCCTCCCTGCTCAGGGCTCAGTCCACCTTTCACTCCTTCTCTCCTTACCACCCTGGAGCCTGGACCCTTCCCCTGGCACCCAGCCTCCAAGATGGTGGCCAGTGATTCCCACCTCGCATGGTCTTGCTCTTTTTACTGGTTGTTCTTTCACCAGACTATGGCTTCCATAGCAAATTACCACACACTAAATGACTGAAAGAATGAGACTTCTTGTCGCACAGGCCTGGACACTCAAAGTCCAAAATAAAGACATAGGCAGACCATACTTCCTCTTAGGGCTCCAGGAAGAATCTTCTCTTGCTCTGGCTTACAGGGCTCCCATTATCCTCAGTCCTCCTGGGTATGTAGCACCACAGCGCTCCCTGCCTCTGGATCAACGGTGCTCTCTTCTTAGGGTATCTGATTGTCTCCAAAATTCTCTCTCTCTGCCTCTCCCTGCTTCTCTCTTCTTCTTGCTTCTCCATTTTCTCTTTCCCCTTCTCCTCCTCCTTCTTCCCTTTCTCCTCTTTTCTCTTCCTCTTCTTCCTCCTCTTCCTCTTCCTCCTCTTCCTCTTCCTCTTCCCCTTCCCCTTCCCCCTCTTCTTCTTCT
>PVKN010041601.1:0-10523 GCA_004027915.1 Capromys pilorides
AAACCTTAACCTTTCAAAGTCCATTCAATTTCCAGTATCGCTAACCCTAACAATAATCTACATAATTCCTCATAAATCAACAGCATTTTAGAAAAAAAAATTAGAAATAAAATTGTTGAACTCATATTGATAACAAAACTTGCAGCTATATTAATTCATTCTAATCAGCATAAGAAAGATGAAAGGATTCAAATCAGGTATATTTTTGCAATTTCATAGCTAAGAAAAAAAAAAGAAGTCTGAAGAATTTAGATGACTTGCATACGCTCACAAATCAAGACAAAAACCTACTATATTTGCCTAATTGCACTAAAAACATCACTGTTAGGATTTTTATAACACTGAGAAATCACACAAATAATAAGTGTCAGATCTATACAACAGAAAGAACCAATCTATGTGTACTTTCCCAAGACATCAACCTGTCATTGATACCTATAGCAAGAAAAGAAAGAGATCATTTCAAAGGTGAGTGGAAGAGCAAGGAACCAAGACATGTGACAGTGTCTGGATAGACGTGACCTCCTGGCCACTTACCATGTTCACAGCAGGGCAATGTAAACGAAATTTGCCTATAAGCAGTTATATCACTATACACAGTAGATCTCAGGTTGCCAGGAGGTACACTATATAGAGATTTCTGGCTAGTCCAATAAAGCCAAGAAGCATAGAGTCAATTTTACTACTTTAAAACAAACAACAATAATGACAAGCTTTTCAAAGCAGAAAAATTATGAGATAAAGCCAAGAAGCCAAGAGCTGGCCCAAAAGGTCATCATATAGAAATGCAGAGCCCTGAAAGCAGAGCGCTTAGGCCGCACATTGTGCCAATTGCCAGCCCTTCTTATCATTGATGGAATAACTATTAGGGCCCAATTATACAATAAACTGCAGTGATTTATGGTACTCGGCAACCTGTACTGAATCAAGCTGTCTCTATGGCCATAAGTCTGCATAAGGTTTTAATTATGAACATCATAAGTTGGTCAGAGCATAGGGAGAAAAATGGATTACGAATTTATGATGCAGTGAATTTTCCTGCTGAGCAGACATTTTGATTAGGGCCTGGCAGCATGAAGACAGTGGCACATAGAAGTCTGATTTTTGACAAAACACTCCATGCCTTTTTAAAGTGGGGACTGAAGCAGTGAGAGTGAGTCACAAAGGCTGTTGAGAGATGTCAATCTGGTCCTGGCCTTAGGGAGACAAAGTTATCACATATGTGTCATTGATGCTTGCCCTAGAATGGCACCTGAAGTACAGGATGGAGGCTGAGAAGCATCTCAACTATCTTTACAACTCTTCCAACACTGTGGATGAAAAATGATTGACTAAATCAATTAATTATATTTTCTCTTTGACATCTGAAAACTGACTAAAGAGATTGTAAAGAAATTATCATGTTTCTTACTTATAATAAACATTTTTATTTTATTGTTGTAGTTTCGGTGTGATTTGCTCTTGAGATATTTCTCTTTGCTAAACATGACAGATCCTATTTAAGAGAAACCTGGCCAGAGAAATGTTAGGTTTATCACGGTGGTCAGATAAAACACAGTGAGAATATGAAACCAAAATTTATATAACAAAAGAAATGTGTTACAAAAATATATTACAAGCGCCTGATAGGAAAATGATGGTGATGGGAATCTGATAGAAATTTATATATGTGACAGGGTGTCCAAACAGCAGATAGGTAGCCAGAAGGAGAGAGAACCTGAGAAATTATGCCTTTTTTGAGATCTATGATCTTTAACTTTCTTCAACGGTGGCAGAGATTGTTGATTTACTGGTTCAAAACTTCATATGTAGGACTGGTGAGATAGCTCAGTGGAGTAAGTGCATTCTTTGTCAAGTGCAGGGACCAGGATTCGATTGTCAGTCCTGCGTGCTACACCAGCCCTGCCCCCAGAGCACGCTGAGCTAGTGACAGAGTCTGGGTAAGGTGGTGCACACCTGTAATCTCAGTGCTGGGGAGGCTAAAAACAGAAGGATCACTATGAGTTTGAGCTACACAATAAGACCCTGTACCAAATACATAAACATGGGGGGAAAAAAAGACTTCATAGATACTATGGAAGGGGGACTGCATCTATGACTTAGATGGAGACTATTAGGTTTTACTGTAATTATAAGTTTCAGAATATATGTGTTTCAGAGTTAGTGGATGCATTATACATAATGTAGATGCCTGGACACCTGACCTGAGTCACACTTAGTCCTCAGGGTCATCATAGATGATGTTGAGCGCCCTGTAAAGATAGCATTGTCTTTGTGACTTGGATCATCTGCTCTCACTTTTCTTCTTCCTGTCCCTCTCCTAGTCAGCTTCCCTGGGCACTTGATTGTTAGGCTCTATATATGACCTGTAGAAATACCAGTTTCCTAGGTCAGGACCCATAGCCTTATCTAAGATGTCACAAAATAGAAAAGGTATATTTATATGTTTTTGCCTCCATTCATCTTGTATTTATTTAAACTCATTTTGTTGGTGGCTTACCATATAGTAAGCAGTCTAATAGACATTACGAATGTGGAGATAAAGGATTTCTGCATGAAAATATCTTAAAACTTGTTCAAGAAGATCAATAACTAGAGGCTGGAATGTAGGTTAAGGTACTTGCTTGGCAGGAAAGATATCTTGTATTTAATCTCCAGAATATCTCCTCAAAAGAAAAATAAATAATAATCATTTATTGCATTAAAACAGATAATAAAATCAAGGACAGGGAGGTGCTTATCTCAACATGAATATTGAGCAAGCATCAAGCAGGCACAAGTTGAACTAAATAGGAGTGTAGACCATGTGCTACTCTTGGCTAGACATATAATTAGTGGGGAAATTAGGTAGGAAGAAGGACAAGCTCCTCCAGCTGGTATTAAAACTGAGCTGGTGCTCACGTATGATGTCAGACAGAAGGCACTGCACCAACAGAAAATTCCGCCCACTTCCTCCAGCTGTCCATCTACAACTCATATCAAGTCTCATATCCTGATTACTCTTGAATCAAAATGATCATAATCATTGTATGCCATAGGCACCTTCCAGCTTTGGACAGCGCCGATGATTTCCTTGTCCAAATCTACTAACAAGGAACTTGGAGCTGACGAGATAGCTCAGAAGATTAAAATGTCTAATTAGGCAAGCTTAGGCAGGCACAGGGACTGTCGTTCAATACCCAGCACGACATATCACACCAGTGCCACCCCCAGGGTGGGCTGGGATAGCCAGAGTCAGGGTGTGGTGATGCATGCCTATAATCTCAGCACTAGGGAAGCTGGAAGCAGAAGGATCACCACGAGTTGGGCTTTGTAGTGGGACCTTGAAATGACCAAATATGTTAAAGCAAGCAAAACAAACTTGACCATGTCTTCACTCAGTTCTCTAAAACCTTGGGACTGAATAGTGTAAATGTAAGCAGTTGACATTCATCTTTGCATGCAGAATACATATAGGGTGATTAGCATACGCATTCATGTTTTTTGAACTACAAATTTTTTTAGTATATTTTATGCAAGGTCTCACTATGCAGCTGGGACTCATAGTGATCCCCCTGTTTTCAGCATCACCAGTGGTAGAATTATAGGCATGCACCGCCACACCCAGTCTCAGTGGCCAGATCAGTACACCTAGGAGTGGGTCTAGTGTGGCATGTGGTGTCAGGGATCGATCACAGGTCCCTGTGCTTGCCTAAGCAGGAGCTTAGTCCACTCAGCTATGTTACCAGCCTCAAGTTACAATTTTGGGACAGCTACTTCTGCACACTTTAAAGTTAGTGATGAATTATTTTGAAACTAATTATTTTGAAAATAATTATTTTGACATGAAGACTACTGCTTTCAACTTTTGACTAACACTTCAAATGCCATTTCTCTAATTAATTTGTTCTTTTATCTTCCATAAGGAAGTTATTCTGATTCCACTCCTCTATTCCTGTCTTTATGATTATCCTACTAGCTGATATAACATACCGCTCAATTATAGAGAGATGGATATTCAGGATAGCTGAAACAGTTGGATGCAGCGGTAAACACTTTCAATCCTAGTACTCCAGCAGGTTGAGACAGGAAGAACCTAAAAAGGATCTCAGCCTGAGCACTGGGATATCTGTCTTGTTTGAATCTCATTCCTTTCTGCCTTCTATTTTTTTCTTATTGGATTGTGAATGTTTACCCTGTGCCATTTTATGTTGGAAGGATTTGGCTTTCTTTTTTGATTTTCCTAGGAGCTCACAGCTGGGTTTGCCTTAAATCTTACTGGAGAATTTGGACTTAGGAAGTTGAACCTGTTAAGAATTTGGTGACTCTGTGAGATGGAATAAATGTATTTTGCATAAAAAGACAGACACGAGCCTTAAGGGCTAGACACTAAATTAAAAATGAAGGAATGTGGCAAAATGGAGAAAACAGTTCCGTGGCTCCTGCTTCCGCACACTGTGGTCTTTGGCTGCTCACTGCTCAGATAGAACAAGGGAAACCCTTGTGCTGGGAAATCAAAGCACCTTCCTCTTAAGCCAGACAGCCCACAAGTGTACCTGGGCATAAAGTCAGGCTTCAGGAAATTAGATCCATTTACAGTGAACATTGTTTTACTGTGAAAATCATCAAATTTTGTGTCACAAAATCTGAAAGCCGAGAGTGACTGACCTTGCCACACATTTTGTTCTATGTCCAATCATGATAAGTGGTTTTACAATTTGCTATCCACTTATTCAGCTTACATTCTGCCTGTAAGAACTTAAACTTCAGCTAGCAGGCCAGAGTCCACCTGAGTGGAGCCATCTGGGGCGTATCACAATGGCACATATTAATATCTGAAAGTTAATACTGCAAATGCAAAAGCAAGTTTCAAAACTGACATAAAGGCAGCATCATGGAAATAGGTGAGCATTCCCCCATGGTCCTTCTTTGAAGAGAATGCCCGACATTTAGCTAATTATGTACCACGTTAATAATCAGTTTCACAACTTAACAGCCACACTGCACATTGCTGTACCTGTCTGCACACATTTTAAAATAAATAATTTTCCCTGCAAGAGATCAGCATTTGGCACCATTATGCTCACCATCTGTATGCTTCTATTATATCTATTTTAAATGTAAATTCCTTGATGCAAGGAACATTGCATTATGTTAAGTCTCAGCATGTTGTAGCCTTTGATGGATGATTATTATAGCTAATAACAAAAATCATATATTAGTAAAAAAAGATGTCTGTGTTTCTGTGCAGATTAACATGAGCATTACTGTTACATTTTAATGTGAAAGAGTGATTATAAAACTGTCAAAAGCAAATAGGGTTCATTTCTATAAAATTCAGGGCCATTTTTAAAACTCAAAACTGACTTGCTCTAAGATATAGTAGCAGATGGGAAACATAGGACCAGGGTTACTGAATAGCTGCTTCTCGTTAAAGTGACCATTTGAAGAGGCAGTGAAAGCAAAGGGACATTCAAATGCAGAAGAACATCAGCTCTACATGACACGAAAAGTGAGTGAGATTTTTTGTTTCTTTGTTTCTTGGTGTCAGCGATTGAACACAGAGCTTTGAATACACTAACCAAACATTTTATTCCATCTTCAGCCCTAAGTAGGCAAATATTCAAAATCTCTTTGTTCTATGACTATGCTATGTTCAGTACTAATTATGAAAATAAATCGCAACAGCAAAATATTTATGGAATTTGAAAAATTAAAACCATGTCAATCAATGATGAAAACTAATAAATTAATCATTCAATTTACTAGTTGGTGGTGCGGATTGAACCTAATCCTTTTCAAATATAAGTGCATGCTTTGCACTGAGCTACACTGCTAGACCTTAACTCACATTCCAATAACATGATGTACTACAGTATTTCAATTAAAAACAGGAAAAAAGATATAAAATACATTCCCCAAATGGGGTAAATTTTTTATTTTCTTGTTCTGGAAATCAAGGCCAGGATCCAGAGCATGCTAAGCCACATCCCTACTGCACCCATTCCCTACGTGGGTAAGTACTCAGAATTTCATCCCTCTGCAACTATGTTATTTTCAGACTGACAGAATTATTTGCACCAAGAAACACAAAATCAAAGAACCTCAGATACCAGTTTTTCATTTTTACAGTCACTGTGCTACCTTGATTTCCAGTTTTATGTCTAAGGCTAGAGAGATAGATCAATGGACTAAGTGCCTGCTTTGGCAAGCACGGAGATCAGAGTTTGATGGCTTGTCCTACATGCTGGACTGGCCCCACCCCTGGGGTGCACTGAGCCTGTGACTGAGTCTGGGTGCAGTGGTGCATGCCTGGAACCCCAGCACAAGGGATGCTGAAACCAGGAGGATCACCATGAGTCCAAACTGTGTAGGGAAACCTCATACCAAATATATGAATGAAGAAAAGAAAAAGAATTTGATGTCTAAATACAGAAATATATAAAGTGGCAGAGTTAGAAGACAAGCACTCAATTTGATGTCATCAAAGTAATTCTGCACTGTTTCCCTCCTTGATCTGACAGTTCATCATGAAAACGAGTGTATATGTACCTGTGTGCACACAGGGGCTCCCTGTACCACCAGGACTCAAAATTTAACTCCCAGTAGAGCACAGTGTTTATTTATTTATTTTTTTATTTCTTATATACATATTTAATATACATATGCATAGAACTTATAGTACATTTGCAGTAAATAATGATTACATTCATCACAAAGCATTCCATTTTTTTTTTTTACCTTAAGATTATATAGTATGTAATTTTGATAATATTAAATGACAAAACACCATTCCTCAAATGATGGGCATTTCGATTGAGTACAGTGTTTATTAAGATGTGTATTAAAATGTAATAATTTGTGACATATATATATATATATTAAAATAATTCACAGGAACTATAGAATTTTTCTAGCATTTTGACCAGACAAATACTTTTCTATGAATGAAGATTTTTTTCTCTTACATTGGTCATTGATCATCCACTGATGCACAAAGCATTATAGGTAAGTTTATTGAAAAGAACCCATATCCTTTGCTTCTTCTACCATTCATGTGAGACACTCTGAATCTGTTGCTGGAGTTATTTTCCAAAGAGCTGACATACGTATTTAGAATATAATCTAAAAAGTTAATCTGAATTTTTGGTATTGGCCTAAACATTGAGCTCTTTGCCATTGCTAGATTAAATTTGTAACCAGGCACCTTAAGAAAGTGTGTTTTTCCCAAGGGCCTGGTACAGGGAAGGTGTGTGTTATGTAGATGTGCATTTGAAAAATGAAAGGTGGAGAAAGGAATGAAAATCTATTCTTCATTTCTCCTGTAGTATGAAATATGGTCAGTCCTAGTGTTCAAAATGATAAGAACAATACTACCTATTATAATTCAGATACTATTTAAAGTGATTCAATTGTATCAGTGTGATTTTTGTCAATGTGATAAGAAGCGCAAGAGAAACCATTCATTTTGGCTCAAGTTTCAAAGGCCTCTGTGCATGGGTACATGGCTCCACTGCTTCCTGGCCCATGGTGAGGAAGAACACCATGGTGGGAGCCCTGTGGTAGAGCAAAGTGGCTCACCTTTTGGCAATCAGGAGACGGAGACACAAAAAAGAGCTAGAAAATAGGAACTTGGGACTAAATACAGTCTCTAAGCCCATAAGTATGTCTGACTCATTCCTGTAATTTCCCCCTAACAGCCTGTTTGCCTGTGAGCACATCCATGAATGTTCATGAAGTTTGTGCTTTCATTACCCAGTTACTTTCCAAGAGCTCACCTCTATATGCATGAGCCATTTGAAGGACCCTCTCATCCAATTTATTGTTATTATTATTTTTTTAAAATTTATGTATTTGGTATAGGGTCTCACTATGCAGTTCAGACTTGTAGCGATCTTCCTGTTTTCACCCACTTCAGTGTTGGGATTATAGGCATGCATAACCATGTCTGGACTCAGTTGCTAGCTCAGTGCACCTGGTGGGCTGGGCCAGCATGACCATAGCAGGATGGAAAACCAGTTCTTGTGCTCTCTTTAGTAGGCACTTGGTCCACTGAGCTGTCTTGCCAGCCCTTTACTTTTAATTTTATTTTAAAGAGTAAAACAATTAAAAATAACAAAACAGAAAAAAACAAATAAAAATACATATGATACAGTATTTCAACACACAAAAAATTTAACGATAGTTGTATTATACATTTTCATCATCAAATCTCATTCACATTGATGATACAGGTATGCAAGATTGGTCAAATAATTAAACATTAAAGCTTATTTTCAATAAACCTTATTTTTTCCTTTTTATCTAGTTTATAACAATTTACTAGGTCAATCCAAATAAACATCCAGTGGGTTGGGTAATATCCTTATGCCATTTCATAGATAAGATATTGAGACAGAGCATGGCTGAGAAAATAACACTACCTCTATGTGGTAGGAGCAACTCAAGCAGTAATTCTGCATAGAACCACATAGAACATGGTCGGTGTGCCCTCTTGTGTTATGTTGTCATGTCAGGCATACTTGCTCTTCAGGTCTGGATATGGGGGCACAACCTTATAATCCCAGCACTGGGAGTGTGGGACTGGAGGATTACTGTGAGTTTGAGACCAGTTTAGGGGCTACAAAAGCGAGCACAAAGCAAGCCCAAACTGCATAGTGAGACCCTCGCTCTCTAAAAAAAAAAATAGCTTACTCTATTTTAAAGCCCATGAGTGAGATGGATTTTATTTTTCAGAAGCATAAATTTGTTATAACACAGAAGATGAGTATTACATTAATGAATATAAGCTAATGAGATATAAAATATAATAATATAAAATATTTAAATCATTACAAAGTAACTTTAATATTACATTTTCATTGAGATATAACAGAAACATTTAATTAGATGGCCTAAATGCTTCAGGAGAAAGAAGACCAGAAAAGAAACTGAAGTATGAAATATAATGTGAAGATCCTAATTGGTACATTTTGTGAAAGTAAAATAAGATATGTTGTCATTCCTGAGTCTACAGATTCAGAGATATACCAGAATAATTCAGTTCATTAAAATTAATACTTTATATGAGTATCTATATGCTAACTGCTTTATATTTACTAACATAAATAAGTACTGAAAAAGAACAAAATAAGGAAAGTTCAGTGAATTATGAAGCTGTCCCTTGAATGCAGGACTATAATTTCAAGATCACAAGTTTCATCACTTTCAAGTATTTCTCTGCAGCTTACTAATCAGCCATAATTTCCCCAAATGTGTATTACTTAAATAACTTTCCTAGACTGTTGTGCAGAATGCTTGTATTTGCCCAAGGAGAGAACACTCCATCTATGGATCAGAGGTCACTATAGGCTCAACTTCAGATTTGCATCTCTAAACATCAAAATAAATAGATAAACTAAAGGAGAAAAATGTAACTACCGGACGTCGTTCAAGGATGGATCCACACTAAGAAAACTTGGCTCTGTGGCAGCCTCAGGGTACTCAAATAAAAGGTTGTCAGTTACATGGACACCAACAAGTTCCATTCTGGGCACTGGGATCAAAAGCAAAGAGAAAGATGTCATATCTTTGCTCTTCGACTAGGCCTCAAGATTCTAGTATGCAAATAATTTAGAAAATGTGCTTTTAAGCAACGAGAATGTTTTATTTAAAACACTTCTTTTGTTAAAGACACAAGGTATGTAAAAGATACAGTTGTGCTCCATGCATCAGTCAGGGGCATGCCAAATTGTGTGTTTGTCAGAAATGAAGCACCACTTAATTCACTAGCGCTTCATGCTTCATAATGAAGCATGTTTAAGTTTTAAGAGCTCCCTCCCTTCTCTCTGTGCTCCGTTCTTGTCTAGGAGATATTGGTGAATTTATTCTTGACAGTCGTTTCTCCAGTCATACTTTCCTCCCGCAGACTCCTGTGATGCTAATATTACCAGAGTCTCATCTGATGGGGACTAGACAACAAAGAAAGAATGGAAATTTTCACTGGCAGTAGAAACAGGATCTGAAGCAAGACCTGACTCCTGCTTCATGCCCCGTGAGACATACATGACCTTTAAAACTTTTCTTTAACTTGAAAGTAGGATACATAATGGATGTGTTTTATTTTTAATCTCTTTACTTTATCCATCCTTTTCTCTAAATCAGTGATTTTCAAAAGTAGGTGACTTTACCCTCCCCCAATATTTGGCTGTATCTGGAGATATCACTGGTTATTACCACTAAGCCGAAAAGGAACCATGCTACTGGCATGCAGTGGACTCTGATGACACTTTATAATGCATAAGGAAAGCATCACAATAGTTATCTAGCCCCAAACGGTGTAGTACTCTTATTCAGGAACACTGTCTTGGTCGTGTGTGTGTGTGTGTGTGTGTGTGTGTGTGTGTGTGTGTGTTTTACTGGGAATTGAACTCAGGATCCTGCACTTCCAGGAAAGCACTTATTCTACTGAGGTATCTCCCTGACTCCTGTCTTGATTTTTTTTCACTTCTATGACTGTTCTCTGGTAACATGTATAAATATGAAGATGTTACATGAAACCACCA
>PVKN010041602.1:0-10527 GCA_004027915.1 Capromys pilorides
TTCTGGTTATGCAGTAACACTTTCTGAATTCCTTAGGTACACCACAGAACAATAAGCTACTGTAAAACTCTGAACGTAGACTAAAAAAATTAATGCTTATTTACCAATTAAGACTATATCTCGCACTATGATTTTGCTTCCAGGTATTCACACATGGTACAATAGAATAAATTTTTAGATTAATTTTAACAGCAAATGTGGGTTATGAGCAGAAATGAAATCATAACAAAAGTATTAACTTCTGAGAAAACCCCTTTAAAATAACCAACCTTATATCTTACACTAAAATTCCAATTTTTTTTTCGAATGGAGGATGAATAAAGCAAGGTTGCCCCCTACTGACTACAGGGACATGGCTCATGCTATTTAAAATGACTACGAACAATACATAAGGCATTATTAATACATCACAGACTTGATTGTAAGAGTGTTTTCAAACATTAACCACTAATGATTCAATGATTACAGAATTCTGCATTAACTATTAAATTTTACACCTAGGAACAAATAGAGAAATGATTTTTTTTCAACAGTACTTTATTTTTTAAAGCAGGTGATTATTCCTCTGTTCTTCGCCTTGATTCACTTCCTGCAGGTGTTCTCTTGCTTCTTGAGGGGGAATTCACAAATGCAGGAAGGCATCTGCCAGAAAACATCTGCCAGAGAAGGACATTGAATAGAGAAATTCTAGTCAGCTTGTTATTCTGGCGAAGAGAGGGACGTAGACACAAAGGCAGGCAGGATGTTTGGAGACGTGAGAGGACCATTTTAGCATAGTTTTACAATTACTATATACCAACATTGAAGTATTCAATAAACATTAACATTTCAGTTATTACCATGGCCTCCAGAACAGCACTGGTATTCTTTTTCTAAAAGCCTATGAAGTCAATAGTTTTTCCCTCTTCTCCTCTGCTGTAGCAAGAGAACAAAACAGAAGCAGCAATTTTTCATTCTACATTTAATCTTTCCAGCAATAACTAAAAACTGGGACAGAACTCAAGTGTGCAGGTAATTTCTCTAACACAACTGAACCTATGGTTTCCTCTGACAGTTCTGCCAGATCTCACACAGGCAGATTTACAACAAGGATGCCAATGATGTCATGCTACCAGCAAAGTTAAACAAAACAAAACAAGAACCACCAAAAAACCCCTGTAGGGACTGGGGAGATAGCTCAGTCGAATAAGTGCTTGCCTGGCAAGCGCAAGGCCTGAGTTCAATCCCCGGTTCCGCAAAAAAAAAAAAAAAAAAAAAAAAAACTGTAATATCACAGACTCCATAAAATACTCCTAAGATAATTTTTTTTTTTTTCAAAAGCCAATGGATTTGGGGGACATGTTTCTCTGAAAATAGTAAGTAATATATTCTCAATTTTAAGGAAGGAAGATACATGACATACACATATATGGACTGAGAACAGTAATTTTTTTGGTAGCGCTCAGATTGAGCTCATAGCCTCGTGGATGCCAGCCAAAATTTTCTGTCACTGAGCCACATCCTTAGCTTTGTCCATATCCTCCACTACATTCAGTTTTCTCTGAGGCATTTTGGGACTGGCATAGTAAGTTATTTTGGTTCTTCTGGAAGTAATTTGGGAGAAAACTACAAGTATGGTTAAAGAGAAAAAGATATATTTATAACTTTAATAAATACATATGGAGAACTATTTTGTAGTACCCAGCACTGAGTGGCAATTGCAGTACTTTCATATCATTTCAGATTACTGTAAAAGCCACAAGAAACACTTCCGTCTCTCTCTCTTTTTTTTTTTTTGTCTTTTTTTTTGAGACAGGATCTCACTATGCAGTTCAGGCCGGCCTTGAGCTCACTTTTGTAGCCCAAGCTGGTCTCGAACTTGCCTCAGCCTTACAAGTGCTGTTGATTCCAAGTGCGCCACTATGCCTGGCTTAAACGTCCATATCTTTTTTGATTAGACTAAAAGCGTAAGTCTTTAAAACGCTGACACAATGCAGAGAAACTCTAATATTACAGGAAGTGAAAACATTAGGAACTGTGAACCATTTTTCAAACTCATATTTCAGTTGTGTTCAGTAAACCAATGATATTGAAACAAGGGCAACTTTGTTTTGGTACCAGAGATCTAACTCAAGACCTTGCGCTTGCCAGGCAGGTGCTTAAAGCCCCTAAGCTATCTCCCCAGTTGTAAGAGCAATTTTCATTCAGATTCATAGACACCTTAAGAGGTAGAAAAGGTCTGGGGAGAGACAGCTCAGCAGCATAAGCACCTGCCTGGCAAGCACAAGGTCCCTGAGTTTGATCCCTTGCACTGCGAACTGAGCATGGTGGTGTACGCCTGTAATCCTAGCACTAGGGAGGCTGAGACAGGAAGATCGCCAAGTCCAAACTGTATAGCAAGACCTTGTATTAAAAAAAAAAAAAAAAAAGGTAGAAAGATGCAAGAATGTAACAGTATCAGAGCTAGGCATCTAGGTATAGTGGTACACACCTGTAGTGCCAGGACTTGGGAGGCTGAGGCAGGAGGAGGATCACCATGAGTTTAAGGCTAGCCTGAGCTACAAAGTTAAGAACCTATCTCAACAATAACACTGAAAACATATCAGAGGATTAGAACAAACTGTAAAAACCAAACTGAAGAAAATGGGCTACTAGAAGTCTGCTCTCAGAAGGATGATAACGTGGCCAGAACCATTATAAACCCAAGTAATCTCTGTTTTAACACGTTTCATTAGTAGGTGAAAAGTGATGAAACAATGTTAACACACTGGCGCCGAGAAGAGCACTCATAAATAGTTTTAACAGATCCCTTCCAATCAAAGCCTGCCCCTGACAATCATTTAAAATCCCAAAGAGGACCTAGATAGGTGACCACAGGCAGTCTTTAGTACCATGCAAACGCCAAAGGAAAAAGGCTGCTAGAGACACACTTGCAGTACACGGCTGTGCTCACACCAGTGAAAGGCAGTGTCACAGAAACACTGTGAAGCTGGAGGACAAATACCTCAGGGGCTGGCGAATCCTACAGATTCCCTCTGAAGATCCCCTCTACCAGTGACAGTGGACCTTTTAGAGCTTTCAGCGACACAACTAGCACTGGGAACCAGTTCATTTAACCAATAGCCTACAGATCATTTCACTGGAGGAAGACAACCAAACCAGTTTTTCATGGACAATATGTGCTTTTTTCCTTTTCTAAAGCAGAGACCAAGGAAACATCATCTGTGCTGTTTGGCTGCTTTACAACATAGTGTTCTAAATTAAACTTTACACTGAGATGAATTTCCTTTAGTAAGAGAGGTACTGAACACTAGAGGAAAATTAGAGGATGGGAAAAATGAAGTGTTTGTTGTCATATGGAAAAATTAAAATGTCTGACCCTAAAAGGTATTGCTTAACAGGATTCAGGAAGCACTTTTTAATTATGGACAGCCCTCACTCATCAATGGCAGGACTTTCACCTCCTGCTTTAGATGTAATAGATTTTAAGAATATTATGCCTCATACATGAAGGTGCTTTTGGCATAACATAATAGTGTAGCTATAATCAAATCAACTGTTACCTGTTTAGAGTTGCTGGAGCTAACCTTTCATTAGAGAACATGCCATATAACTGTACTTTTTTTTTTCTTTCTCCCACAACTAAGAATTGAACCTAGGGTCTCATCTATGCTACCAGGCAAACATTCTACCACTGAATACATCTCCATTCCTTTTGAGACAGAGTCCTTATGAATTACCCAGGCTGGCCTGAAGTTGTCAGTCCTCCTCCTTGGCTGAACTTGCCGAGTAGCTTGGATTACAGGTGTGTACCACCATACCCACCAAATGGATACTTTTCAGGGAACTAGTAATTAAGAAAAAGTATAAGCACTTTCCAGATGCCTATTAAAAAAGTTAAGTTCCTTTATGAACAATACAAGAAAAATCTCATCCCTTCTGCTTCTTCCTAGGCGCATACACCTGGTGCTACTATGCCCACTTCAGCAGTTCCCTCTGGCTTATGCTGTAAAGAGGGAAACAAGTTAACTGAGAAAATTAATGTATCCCACCCCCAACTCAGGGCCTAAGAGGACTCTGAAAGGGACAAGGCTGCTCCTCTTGACAGTAACAACACAAGCTCAGCAGCCTTCTTAGGCTTTATACCACCTGTTTTAGCTGATTAGAGAGGGGAGTCATTTGTAATCATTTCAAGATTGGTTTACTTGTATGGTATCTTAGGCAGCTGAAATAGTCATTACTTTTAGATCCTCTTCTAGTAAAACGCCAAATCTTAGTGGAACACGGATAGAATATTATTTTTTCTGTTAAAAGCAAAGTTACTCTTTAAATTCTCTACCTGTGGGTTTTCTGCCATAAAGTTAGCCTACAGTTAGCTTTTAACTAGTGACACTGCCATCAAAGAAAGTAGAAGTCAAAGGAAAATAAAATCCTCACACTTTATCATTTTCCAACACATCATTTACCTAAAGTAAACTAAATTCACTCTGAACTAGAGAAGGTTGGGTCCTCCTACATTTGTATCTGGGTAAAGAGTTGTGAACCCTTTCAATGAACAAAGGACACTCAGTCCCATAGCATATATGGCTTCTGAGATTCCCTCTAGGTTCCCCTTGGCTGAACTTGCTACTTGGCAAGTTCAGCAAGTTCAGTCAAGGAGGAAAGTTCAATGAGTAAGGAAACCACTGGAATACTGAATGCTGTAACTCCTCCCAAGACTTAATTCAGAACTCTGAGTCCTATGAGCATGTCAGGAATGATTTCAAACCAATCAAGGTATCAATGCTGGGCGGAGAGCAAATGAACATTATCATGCCCTCTGATGTGGGTCATTCATTTATCTGTAGCCAAGTTTCTAAAAATCCTGAGGCATCAGGATTGAAGCTGAAGCTCTCAAGTTGAGTTCAAACAAGTTCCCTCAGCAGCTCCCCAGCATTTTACTAAGGACTGCCTGGTCCAAATCATAGCCCTAAAGATACTTTGTTTTAAATTCAGAACACGCAAGAAATACTTCAAAGATTTTTGTATAAGTCAGAACAAAAACAACAATGAAATTGTCACTGAAGTCCCCAATAATAGAAGAAAATAGTATTTTAGGCTGTCTTGTGACCTATTTGTTATATGCATTAAACCTAAGATGAAGAAGGTATACAATTCCTTAAAAAGATTCAAATGTCTTTTTTTTTTGGCAGGACCGGGATTCAAACTCACAACCTTGCACTTGCCAGGCAGGCACTTTTGTACCACAGAGCTATCTCCCTGGCCCCTCAAATGTCTTTCTTAAGTGAAGAACAAAGATGATTGACAGAGGAGTGATTTCTGTCCACTGAGAAATTCAGAGCTACCATTATACTACACCTACAGAATCTACTATTTAACTGAACAAAACTGTGCCAGACATTGGACATGTCTCTCAAAGTCAGGATGTGCTAGACAGAAAGACACACCACAGGCCTTGGAAGCTAAGCCAGTGGCTAATGCAGAGTCTGGCTAGTATCCAGATGCTCTGACTGAGCCACACACTTGATTTATTTATTTTTATGGTATAGGGTCTTACTGCGTAGCTCAGACTCATAGTGATCCTCCTGTCTCAGTCTCTCAACTGCTGGGATTACAGATGTGTGCCACCAAGCATGGACTCCCACACACTTTAAAACATGCAATATAACATTTTTTCCCCTTAAAAACAAATCAAACACAGAAAACATATTCCCTCAAAGAAAATCATTTTAACACAATTTATTTTAACATATGCCTAAAGCCATGTTATTTACCTAAGTACATTTAATTATACATGTGAAATATTTAATCCAGTGCCTGATATTCTGATTTTAGGCCTGGAAAACCGCTTGTTATATTAAATAAGAGGTCATCCTACTCTGTCAGTGCTCTCCCACTACCAGAAAATTAAATATAGTGGATATATTTTATTGATGCATACAACCACGACCAGTCTTCAGAACTTGAGAACCCCACTCTTAGTGTGTAATACCTACATAAATCATGAAAGCCAACAGTGACTGGAAAACAAAATGATGTTCACGTGGGCTTAGCCTTGTTTTATGCCAACATGTTACTGTTAAAGGACAACTCTATGAACTTGACAACTACACTGAAATGGGCTTAGTACTTAACATATTTAGGGACACTGACCCAACCTGCCTTCCAGCTTCTACCCTCAATAGTTCTTTCTGCTATCCTTGTACTTCTCTGCTTCTATTTCTGCTCTCGCTTTGCCTAATGTGATTCTGAAATCTTTCCCCCAACTATCCAATTTCCACTAGTTGAAATTCTACTTATTATTCAATGTTTGTCACAACTGCTATATGCATGCGCTAACCCTTGCATGAGACCTTCAGCTGACACAGAAGTGTCCACTCCTTCATCTACAAAGCTCCCAGAAGCCCTAAGAACAAAGAGCCAGGTCCTGGAAGACCTAGATGGTCTCACTAGATTTTTTCTTCTCTTTTTTCGGCACTGGGGATTGAACTCAGGACCTTGTGCTTGCTAGGCAAGCACTCATTCTACTGAGCTATCTCCATGGCCCTCTAGATGGTCTTACTAGAGAACTCTCTCTGGTGTACTCTTTTTCAAAGTTTCCTACCTCTTCCTCTAGGTAATGACTGACAGAGTATGAAGCTAGCCTCTGTAAAAGCCAGGTATTAATCAAAGAACCTTGGCAGGGCTTAGTTCTGTTACAGACAAGAGGAAAGGTCCTCTCTTCCTTTCTTTGCCTTCCTTTCTTTGCCCTGAACCTTCCTCACAAGGGTGAAATCATCTGGATGTGAACCTAAAAGACACTAGGAAAGGCTCAATGACTAATTTTGCAAGACAGAAGCCTTGGTGGGCTTGACAACAGCCTACTCTTACGGTGTCTTCACCTTGGGTTAAGGAATTCTGTGTGCTCACTGTTTTACTTCTGAATGATGTCCTTTGGAATTGGTATCAAAGTAAGAAATAGCTTCAGGACCCTGGCTTTAATCAAGCAATCAATATCTTAGCTTCCTGTGGGCTGGGGAAATAGCTCAGTAGAATAAACGCTTGCCTGGCAAGTGCAAGAGCCTGAGTTCAATCCCTGGCCCTGCAAAAAAAAAAAAAACTTAAGCTTCCTGATAGCTACTAAGATCCCTGCACCTTTTGCATTGTCAAAACATGAATGTTTTCTCTTCTGGCAATTTTGCTCACTTGCCCGTATAACAGCTTTTTTGTTCATCTCTCCACTCCAAACTAGAAATTAAAGGAGGCAGGGATTGTACTTTCTGTATCTCTCAACATCTATCTTTACTTTAAAACTAAATGGAAATCTTCAATGTATCACATGACCACAGTGAACTAGAACACATTTTTTAAAAATACCTTTAATAAATAAAGAGAACTCTGGTCCTGGGGAGATTTGAGAAAGTTTCTGGCATCTTCCGGACTTTTGCGTAATTGATAAATCCTCTGAGAAACAGGAGAAAGCCTATTTTAGAAAAGAAAAATTAAGAATGAATCTACAATTTCCATGTCAAGTTTCTGCTCCAGAAATGTTTTTCATGATAGCAACACCTTGTCAGTTTTCTGCTAAAGGCTTTTAAAACATGAAACATTTCCTTCAGTACCTCCAAAAGATTATCACACCAAATTATAAATTCTTAAATGAGAAATCACAATTGTAATTTTCTGGGCAGGCCAGACAGCTCAGCAGACTTAAGTGCCTGCTTAGCAGACAGGGATCGGGCTTTGATCTCAGCATGCCATGCCGGAGCACTTTGACGTGGCGACTGAGATTGGGCATGGTGGCATGCACCTGTAATCCCAGCATTTGGGAGGCTGAAAACAGGAGGATCACTACGAGTCCGATCTGTGTAGTGAGACCCTGTACTAAATACATTTTAAAAATGATCAACTTTCTTTCATACATTCAGAATTTAATTGGTTTAAAAAGGAAAAAATAAAATAAAATAAAGCAGGGCCAAACATTTATATTTGTAAGTCTCATTGAGAAGCATATCAAAACCTACTGTACTCCAAAAACATCACTGCAAAATAATTAACTAGAGCGCGAGAGAGAGACAGAGAGAGAGAGAGGTTAGAATTGTTTCTCAAATTAAGGGTACAGTGGGGAAGGTGTATTTACTCTTTCAGCAATTTTTTTTGTTGCTATTGACAGTACATAATGTTGTCCACTAGATGTCAGGATCCTCTTACCTATTACAATTATTTTCATATTTTCAATTCTGAGCTCTGTTTCTCCACTTTTATTCAGGGTGAATTTATCTATACATGTACCCACTCACCCACAT
This sequence comes from Capromys pilorides, assembly GCA_004027915.1. NCBI lineage: Eukaryota > Metazoa > Chordata > Mammalia > Rodentia > Capromyidae > Capromys > Capromys pilorides. The sequence goes on from PVKN010041602.1 coordinate 8,265, forward strand.
AAGTCAGTCTGCCCACTTACCTATCTTTTCTACTACCACTGATCATTTCCAGTCTTAGGTTGACTTTGTACAACTGCACCCGAATCCACCAATTCACAAAAGTTCACACCTCTTCAAAGGGTCCTCAAAGGACACTGATGCATCCTGTTCGATGAAATTCAGATGCTACTGACCTCCTTTTGGAGCTGGGCCCTGAGTCTTTCTTTTGAGAAAGACTCAAAAAGGTCTCACTATGTAGAGTAGGCTGGTCTTGAACTCATTATGTAGTCCATGCTGGCCTCAAACTCCTAGAGATCCTCCTGACTCAGGTTCCCAAGAACTGGGATCACAAGCATGCACCACCACACGTGGCTGAGCCCTCAGTCTTAAGCACATTTTATTTTATTTATTTTTTTGTGGCGCCAGGGATTGAACTCAGGACCTTACACTTGCCAGGCAAGTACTTATTCCACTGAGTTATCTCCCTGGCTTCAGCACATTTTAAAATGCCCTTATTGAGATATAATTTATATATCACAGAGTTCATTTCATACTATAAACAGGATTTAGTGCACTTAAGACTTTTACAGCCCTCTAGCTGTAATTTTAAAACATACTCATCATTCCTGAACACTTTGTACCAACCAGCAATCCTAATTCGCCTACTCCCTCCTCCACATTGCCCAGCCCCAGGCAATTGCTCAACTTTCTTCTGGACACATTTTAAACCATAAACAAGGGTCCAGGTCAGGGGGGAGCCTCCTAAAGGAGAGCACATAACCTTGTTTTTTTTGTAAGGCAGGAGACAGCTACACCCAGATCAGCTCCAGCCAACAAGTACGATGTACAACTACAGAGCAGACCAATTCCGCTTGCTATTCTAACTTCTATGAAAAATTGAAAATTCAGATCTTTTATGTGAAAAATTTTGAGTTTCTTTTGAGACAGACAGGGCCTCACTATGCAGTTCAGGCTGGCCTTGAGCTCACTTTTGTAGCCCAGGCTGGTGTTGAACTTGTACCGATCCTCTTGCCTCAGCCTCCCAAGTGCTGGTTTATAGGCGTGCGTCACTACCCCTGGCTAAAATTTTGAGTTTTAAACATTACAATTAACTTAAAAAACTTAAAACAATCATAGAACAAACAAACCCAATCACAAGTTAGAGGCAGTTCCTGAGTTGCCAGCTTCAAGAACTCTACCCTGGGTAGGAGAAACACCCTCAAACTAGTTCTGTGTGAAGAGAAGGTCCTACCCTGAGCCAGCACACAGGCAAGTAAATAAAGGTATCTACAGTTCCAGCACTTTCTGCTCATAAGAAAACTGTACACGAAAGAATGATCAATGATAAAGTATATAAATCCATCTCTCATATTATGGCTTTAATATAGAAAGGAAATCAATATTAATTTAACAATATTAACTGCTATAAACAATTAACCTGAACATATGCTTAATGACTCTTAATGACTTAATTTCAGCTCAGGTGAAGAAGAGGTAGTCAGGGTCTCTCTTAAAAATATAGTTCTATGGCTGGGTGTGGCAGCGAAGGCCTATAATCCCAGCACTTGGGAGGCTGAGGCTGGAGGATGGGTACAAGTTCAAGATCAATCTGGACTACAAAAGCGAGCTCAAGGCCAGCCTGAACTGCATAGCGAGACCCTGTCTCAAAAAAAAACAAAAAACAAAAAAAAAAAGTTTTAAAGCATAACCAAGGCAATGAATTATTCCTTGTAAGTTACTCTCCTTTTCAATAATTTTTATTAGTAAACTTAATAATCAAAATTTTTTTTAAAAAAACATTCTTTCTTTCTGGAATTATCAGAATTCTGATGAGCAAGAGTAGAATAGATGATGCTATCAGGAGAGGGTGATGTGATGGATCCCCTGCATTTTCTAAAGAAAATTTAGAATCGGTGATGCATGGATCTTCCTGCCTAAGTAAGCTTTAAGTACCTGGTGAGCACTGGTGCTAGGCTGGCCTAACCAGGACCATTAGAGAAACCCTAATAAGATAACGAGAAGGCCCAAACCAGGAGACAGAAGAAAGTGATGCCACAGGTATGTAGTAAGTCAATCACGTGATCCTTCAGCTATGAGATGGTCCTTTTATTGCTCTGTAGAGATGACAGCAGTGATGGTGGATTCTTATTGTATAATATATACTTTCTTTATAAATAACGAAGAGTAACATTAAAATAATTCACCTTTTTTAACTTTAATTTTTAGGAAAAATTTTAAAATATTTTGAGCAAAAAACAATATGAAGACTTGACAGTTTGAACTA
>PVKN010041603.1:0-10358 GCA_004027915.1 Capromys pilorides
AAATCTAGGTAGAAATCAGAGAGCAGAGAGATTCACTTATTTTTTATTTATGTTTTAGGTACAAGGTCTCACTGAGCAGCTCAGACTCATAGTGATCCTCCTGGTTCAGCCTCCTCAGCACTGGGATTGCAGGCATGTGCCACAACGCCCAGCGTGGCATCTCAATGGCCAGCCAGATAACCAAGCTGCAACTGTCAAAACACTTTTTCAGTGGAGCTTTGCAAATGTATGTGTGCAGCCTGCAGTAATGAGATTCATGTTTCTTCAGGGGTAATCCTCCACAGGCTGGCAGTTTCTTTTTTAACAGAACTCTGCAGCCACCTGGTCCTGCATTTGCTAGCAATGCCCTCCTGAGAACTGTCCATTAGCAGGGCTTGTACCATGACCTAACCTTGCAAATTTCAGGGCTGAGCTGGCACTGGCTGTCAGACCTAGACTCAGTGGCCAGCTCAGTATGCCTTGGGGTAGGGCCAGCATGGCATATGGTGCCTGGGATCAAACCTGGGTCCCTGCCCTTGCCTAAGCAGGCACTTAGTCCGCTGAGCTATCTTGCCTGCCTAGAGCAGAGAGATTTAGATGAGATATTTCTGCTCTTTTTGTTGTGCCTTTTCCCTCTGGGGATAGCTGAGGCTCTGGCACTAGACAATGAAGAGCACAGGTCAGATGTAATTTTCTCATAGAGCCAATGCTTAGTCCCATGCCCAGTCCAGAGGGAGTGGACATGGTCATTCATTGACCACATGGAGGTAGGGATGGGGAAGGAAAAGAGTGAAGTAGGGAGCCACCAAGGGCTGGGGAGGGTAGGCAGATGAGCTGACCACTGGAGAAACACAATCATCAGAAAGTTATTGGCAGGAAAGGAAAGTACCGCATTTTCCCTCTTCCATTAAGAAAAGCATGTTACCTGAGTGCCACATTACCATAAAGGAAATGACCTTCAGGTTCTTCCATCTGCCCCCAATGTGAGTTCAGATCATTCTGACTCCGAAGGTTTAAAAAAGACTGAATAGCAATTTTCTGGCTGTAAGTAGACTTGGGTGAGTGTGTAAAGAAGGCAGAATGCAGAGAAAGGAGATGAAGGCCAGTGGTCAACGGCTGCACTGCAGCTGACTGAGGGTGATCGTGTTCCATGCCATAATGCAGGATGCAGACCAGCCCTACTGTTTCATGAGAAGCCCCATCACATAGGCCCAGAGACCCACCATGGCTGAAACGACTGCCTCTTCTTGGAAATGAGTGCAGAATAAGCCTAAAACTCTTTCACATTCAACCCACTTCTTCTGTGCATTTGTCTCCCCTTTTCTCCACTCTGTCTCATTTCCATCTCATCATCACAGGCTGGCAGTTTCTTTTTGAACAGAACTCTGCAGCCACCTGGTCCTGCATTTGCTAGCAATGCCCTCCTGAGAGTTGTCCATTAGCAGGGCCTGTACCATGACCTAACCTTGCACATTTCAGGGCTGAGCTGGCACCGGCTGTCAGAGCAGCCGAGGAAGGCTGAAATTAACCTAATTTCAGCCATGGGCTTTGGAGTGTGCCTGTGTCTGCTGTCCTAATGGACTGAGAGAGCCGCCAGGTTGTCTGCCAGAACCCACTGTCAAGGTCAAGAGACGTTGGCAGCCCAAAGGAGCCGCTATTAGGATGCGGCTGGTCTGTCACCCCACACTGGCAGGTGAGACTAGCCAAAAGCTTTTGGTTCTCCAGTTTCCCTTCTTATTTTAAAAATACAAGAGCTATTTGGCATAATTTGTTCAATCAGAACAAAAATAAGCATTTTCCTTAGCATCCTTTCCCTAGGGAATTTTTTCTGCCTCCTCCATTGTGGGAAAACAAACCCTTTTGTAGCCAGAGTTCCTGGCACAGAGCTCAGGTGACACAGCCTCAGTGAGAGAGCCTGGCATTGGCAGGGATTTCCAACCAATTGTATTGTTTTATCTTTTTTTTTCAGTACTGGAAACCAAACTCAGGACTTCACACTTGCAAGACAGGCATTGTGCCACTGAGCTATATCCCCAGCCCCATCCAATCACTTTGAACTTGTAGTCTTGGCGTCTTTGTGATTGGAATGATGAATGGCCCCTAGAGATGCCTTGTATTGAAGGTTGGGTTGCCAGTGGAGGGTTTCTGGAAAGCAGCTGAGTCCTAAGGGCTCTGACTTCATCAATAGCTTTAGCAAATGAACTGTGAAGAGGTGGGGCTTGCCAGGTCATTGACCCTCTTCATAGGCTCAGGCTGGGGGAGGAACAGCAGTAGCCTGTAAGGAGGACTTCCAGAGCCCAAAGACCCCATGATTAAAACAAACTTCTTCCCACACCAGAAAAAAACAAAAAACAAACAAACAAATACCACCCAGGACTTCTTGGAATCCCACCAGCATCCTATATTGTACTTCTTTTGTTTTCTTTGCTGGAATACTGGAATATCATTTGCCATGGTTGATGGGTCACCCTTCTTATACCATGTACTCAGCAGGTGAACATGGAGTCACTTGGATCCAGTTAGCCACAAATCAGCCCAACAATAGGCAAAGGGGCTCCTTCTGCATCATTATCATCCTCTTGATGGAGTAACTTTACCTTTTGAGTTTCTCCATCTCAGACAGCTGCAGGGAATTAAGCAATCCATCTTCACCAGACTCCCTGACCACAAAGAAACAACATGGTCTTCTTGTTGTTAGATACTTTGATTTCTCTTCTTACTAAGTTGAGTTTTTAATAATTCCAAGCATCAAAGGAAGTACTCCCCTCTAAGCAGTCAGCAGTCCTGGAGTTACAGGGGGCTCACAAAAGAAGACACGGCCCACTGACGATGCTTGTTTATTCTGGAATCAGTACGGTTGGCAGAATTCATTCTGAAGTTATTAGTTTAAAGGCCTATAAATCCATATCACTGCCACCGCCACTTAGCCTTGGTAGAGAACACTGAGATCGGGTTGCTTGTGTATGCACTGTGACAGGTGTACCGGGACCCTATTACTCATTTTCCTATGTTTGGATAGGGTTTATTCAATAGGGTATTTTGCTCCCATGTGCATGTGCTGCTGACTCTGAGACCTCTGCCTGCTAAACACAGAGAGGGGGAGCACTTTTGTGCCCAGCCCTTCACCCATGCAATTCTCACACAGTGGAAGGAAGACTCCGCTTCTGAGCTCTGCCTGCACCCCAGAGCCCGAGCCCAGTCCTGATGTGGCGAGAGGACATCTGCAGGAGAGTCAGGGAAGGCCTCAGCAGGGTCACAGGAAGCACGCTGACGCTAGCGAAGGTGCTTTTCTCGGAAGGAGTGTTGGAGGAGCCTTGCCTCATTAGACTTCGTAAATCAAGCCCCTGCAAGACTAGCAACACTTGTAGCTCTGTTTTTCACTTAAGAAAACCTGAGATGTTCAGCTACTTTAGATCAATCAACTCAGTCAGCCAAGCTACACGTACAACTGGCATTTCACTTCTCAGTTTTTCTAATTAGCATTGTGAGGGACAAGGAGAACTTGTCATTAGGCCATCAAGTGGAAAGAACAAAGAAATTAAAACTAAATTGAATCATCCGAAGAGTCTGATCTTGGGGTTGGCCTGGCTTTGAATATGGGACTCTGCTGGTCTGCTTTGTGCAACCGAAGTCCCAGTTTCCCACCTATGAGTGAAGTTAAATGAAATGAACATCCACGCAAGACACTTGCCAGTAGTGAAGACACTAGTGTTCACACGGCTTGGAGGCCTCTGTCCTCCTGCCCAGATTCAGCTCGGAGGCAGACTGGACCCTGTCACTCTGTTCTCAGTCTTTGCGTAGCCCGGAACTTCCCTGCAGCATGAAGCATGCTCAGATTTACCGGGGAGGAGGACTGATTGAATGGGAATTCGCACTCTCACTGATCAAACATGTAAGGAGGGTCAGAAACGAGACTGGGCAACTGCTAGCAAGCTCTCCTCTCCTGTTCTCTTCTCTGGCCCCCAGCTCTCCCAGGCCCTTGCTGTCCCTTCTGCCCTGAGCACCTGCCCACCCCGATCAGATCCCCACTCAGCTCCTTGGCCACACTTCTGCAGCCGTGTGCTACATGCAGCTGACATGCTATCTCCATGCTCTTTATTCTGACATGTGTGTATCATGTATGTACAATGTGTGTATCAGTGTACAAGAATCTGTTTGTGCAGCATGTTTTCCCCTTCTCAAAAAAGCAATGTTGGAGAAGATGCTGGGGCAAAGGAGAACTACTACACATGAGTAGTTTTATACCACCCCATAGAATTAAAACAAAAGACTTTTTATCTTTTCAAATATTATCTTGGTATATATAGTACTGAAATTTCCCATGAGTTTAAATAAAACATTTTATATGGCCAAAAACCATGATATTAGTCCTTAGCTGCTGTGGGAAATACTATCATTTTTTCCTGCCCAACAAAATCATAACTAGCATCATTGCAGGCCTGGTCTTTTATAATCCTCTCTAGATTATTTTCATTCCAATTCTTATTTATATTTTAACAACTATTTGACCAAGAACTCTTATTTTGACTTTGCTGAAAAATGTATTTTTCCCTCTTGCCAATGAAACGCTTAATTCTAAAATGTTAGCCTGTTTCTATGGATTATTACAAAATAATAATGCATATTGTTGAGCATATTTAAACCATAGGGAAGAAGAAAAATCATAGGAAATTTAGATATGTTAATCACAAATAAAAATTGATGGAGGAGATTATGGCAGTACAGAGTCTTTGGTGGGTCTAAATCAAACCAAAGAAATTATTTTTAAAAATAGAATACAAAAAAATAAAAAGAACTTACATTTCAGGGAAAGTTGAGACCCTGATTGCTCCCACTCACTGTGATTTATTATCCTGCTGTCCCCAGCATACCCAGTGAGTATCACCTGATTCTCTGCCACACTCATCTCTGCACGGAGCCCCACCCCCACCCCTCCACCCCTACCCTGGCCTCTTAGATGATTCTTTTTGGGCTTGCCTTTTTAGCTCTTGTTCCCCCAGTGGCATCTTCCTCTCTCACTTTTCACTATGAAAGTTAAGCTATCAGTGTCTTATTTCTTACCTAAACTCCTTCACATGTAACACACAGATTTAGTTTAAGTAGAGCTGTTCCTGAGGAGAAAACCTTCTGCCTGAAGACCTGAGACAAGAGGCAAGGAAGTTCCTGCTTTGAGTGAGACCAAGAAAGGAGCCGGGCCAGAGCACTGGGCACTGCCATAATCCTGAATCCCCACCAAGAGGGTAGGGAAGAAGCAATCAGAACTCAAATGTCTCATCCTGGGTTTGTTCTTGAATTTATTGGGTGACTTTACAGGCAACTGTGCATTTCCCACTGCAGTAGATCATCTTTAAGTCCTAAGCCTCTTTATCATCTTCACTTCCTTTCCCACCACCTGGCCAGAAATGGTAGAACCCTCTCGCCTTCTCTGAGCTGTCTTCAGCAGATGACTGCTGGAAGTGACTGGAAATCTGGGCCACCCCTGACTAGCAATAGCAATTAGCCAAGGCGAGTTACACATTTGCTAGCCTGTTTCAGCAAAACACAGCTGTCTCTGGAAATAAAACCAGGCAAAAAAAAATAGCAACCACTGAGATGAGAGGTTATAGACAAATGTTCTTGTTTATTTGAATTTTCTTATTTTTCTTACAGAGATATGGATTGCTTGGATGGTAAGATAATTACAAATAATTCTGTGACAGTTTTTATAATGCTGGAGTTTTTAAATGAGAGACTATTGTGATTTTGAAATCACTTGTCCACTAAAAACTACATATTTTTATGTAAAGTAGTAACTCAAATGTTCTCACATTTCAAGGTGAACTCCGAGGGGTCTCTTAATCTTCCTCAGGAGCCATATGGGTGTGTGGCCCTGGAACACTAAGGTGCAACTGTGGCTTTCACAGAGAGCTTTTCAAATGTCTATCTCCTTTTCTACAGCATCCAGGCCTGAGGTCTGTGTATTTTATTTACAGCAGTGGTTCCAATGCTTAATAATTCTGATATTAAACAGGTGGCAGGGGTGCAATGGCTTCCATTACATTTCTCCTCCACAACCTGATTTACTCAGAGTGAGGGTTTCTGGAGGCTCCATGCCATTCCCATGAAAGCATTTTGGTTAGAAATTTTTAAAAACAACTTCACTTGAAAAAAAAAAATTCATTGTAATTAAAATAGACAAATGTTACATTCAAAATGAGTGAATGAGATAATTGTGCCAAATTTATTGGACAATGCACATGACCCCAAAGTATTACAACAAATGGAATTTCACAGATGAAACATAAAAACTATTCCTTTTACTCCAGTCAAATGTCACTGTGCCTCAGCTGTAACACTAGGATCTGTCTGGTGCACTGTGTACCACATTACTGATACTCAAGGTACAGCAATAACCTAACCTTTGTGGGTGGATGAATGAATAAATAAAATATGATTTGTATGTATACCATGGAATATAATTCAGCCACAAAAAGGTACTCCTGTCACTTGTGGTAGCCTGGATGACCATGGAAGGTGTTATGGCAAGTGAAATAAGCCAGACACAGGTAAACAAGCCCTGTATGATCTCATCTCTGCGTGGAATCTAAAAGAGTTGCACTTGTAGAGATGGAGTATAATGCTGTCACCTTTGGTGAGGTTGAAAGGCCAGGAAGACACTTGTCAAAGGGTAACAACTTTCCATTATAAGAGGAATTAGAAATTCTAGAGAATTAATAGTTACAGTCTATTACAGACTTCAAATTTGTTCATCATTAACCTTAATTTTTTCACACAAAAATAGGTATAGGGTGATCAATAAATAACCAGTTTGTGGTAATCATGTCACAGTGGACAGTAAAACCCTGGTTCAATAGTGCAGTTTGTTCTAGCAACGTGCTCGTAGCCCAAAGCATTTATATATCAAAGTGAATTTCTTCACAAGAAATAATGGAAATGAAGACTGTTTCACAACCTAAAAAATCAAAATGATTACAATGCTAAAATAAAAACTAATAAAGAAAATATAAGCTATAAAGAAAAATAAACAAATTAACCTGCACTTACCTTTGAAAACCTCTGTAGCTGGTGTGAGGGAGCTATGAGAACTGTACCTGCGGCTAAAGATGGCATCAAGTTTAGTGGAAGCTTCTTTGTCTTACTGATTGCTTATCCTCAATTTTTCCATGGGAAGAAAGAAAGAAAAGTCTCCATTATGGCTTGGTCAGTGGTGCCCCAACCTCTTAGGCTAATGGCTTGCTTGTTAGCCTGCACTACCTTACGAAGTAATGCACATGCTAAGAGATGGCCCAGTAGGATTGCAGCCCTCTCCTGTCTTTGTTCTTCTTGACAAGCATGAGATGAGCAGGCTCCTCCACTATAGGTTCCTGCCATGGTGTCCAGTGCCACCTGACATATTGCAACAGAGCCAAACTACCATGGACTGAACCCTCTGAATCAGAGCCCAATCTACCTTCTCTCATTTTCAGTGGATCACCTCAGTTGTTTTCTTACAGTAATGGAAGGTGAACAACCATGTCTAAGAATCTTCCAGTTCTACCCAGCAGAAGCAATGAATACTTCTGTCTGAAGCAGCTCAGCCTTATAAGAACGGACACTGTGGTTATTTCAGTTTCCTGTCTGCATCTGGTAGATCCAGAAGCACCTTGTGGCAAGCCCTTGGGGAATGAACAGTTCACGACAGCCCTGTCTCACTGCAGGGGGAGAAGCAAGCAAGGATGCAAGTTCAGGTCAGGATGGATGCATTGCTCTACATGGCTAGCACTCAAAGTGACCACTAGAAACAAGGTGCTGAATAACCTTGAGTTCAACAAAAGAACAAATTGATCCATCAAAGTAGCCTGGAAAGTTACTTTATATGCCATGGCCAGCCTACCATGTGTTGGCTTCATTTGACTTAATTATTTGATTTATGAGTGATCAATATTATTGATTGTCCAGTCATCCACAGACCCCTCCACTTAATAAAACAGTGGTCCATTAGCCCACACATTCTATAAACGAGCATGGACAGGCCACGGCTTTAGTGAGGACAGCCAATGTGAACAGCCAGAGTCCCTCTTGCTCCCAAGCAATTTGCCAGTGGGTAAATATTTTTCTTTGGATCTATAGATACCTTGCCTCATTTACACAAAGAAATTACTATGTGATTGAACTATAACTTAGTTCTTTTGAATAGCAGTCAGTATTTGAAAATATCTAGGGCACTGCTGAACATTTTACCAAGTACACACACACACTTGAAATAAAAGAAACAGCATGCTCATTTTACAGACTGCTCAGCATCCCAGCCATATGCCAAACATTACAAAGGAATTAATTCCCTCATGTAGTGCTGAATTTCTGCTCCTGTAAATAAAGTGCCGTTGGAAGGAAACATGGCATGGGGAAGCTGTTTGTGATTCAATAGTATGCAGTTCAAGCTAAGGAAGCCAATAGTCCTTTAGGATGGTGGCATCAGCATGAACACAGATCTGCCTGTATTGGTTACCTCCTGGGATTCTCCTGGGTCTCTTGTAAATGTGAACCTGGCCCATCATCACAGAGAAATGTTGCCCTGCTCTGGTGGATTTCTGCATGTTCCGCCCGTGACCAAACACACTGCAACCAGGCATGCTCATTTTGAGCACACACAGCCCAAATCAGACTTTCCTACTCGTCTCTTGGTGTCTTTAAACAGATTATAGATTCAGTCTTGCCATAAAGAGCATGTTAAAAATTCCACAATCCTGCTTCCACTGAAGTGATGCTTGACACGTGCTGATGAGCCCCAGAACACGCAAGGAGAAGCCGCGTACCAGCTCTCTCCCTCTGTGCCCATGCAGAGAGCCCTCAGCACACCATGGGCTCCTACCAGGCAGAGTTTGGGCAATTGTCTTGCTTTTGCTGTCCTCTCCAGCAGACACCACATGTCCTGGAGCTGGCTCTGACTGCCGGTGGACAGAACTCCCAGATGGGCCATCGCTGCAGCCTGGGACAGCCTGGAAGCGTTCCTGGGGGATCCACAGAGACAGCCCAAGAAACTCAGCAGTTTACCCAGGAAAAAAACAAACCTACCCCAGAGAGACAGAGACCCCAGAAATTTCATTTTTCGAATGGTATGTTCTACTCCAGTTTATTCTGTTTGGGGGAAAATGCCCTCAAAATAGTAACACAGCACATATTTTTACACAGTGAGCCCACTGGCTGCTGTCTTACGATTTACAAGAAAATTAGACTAGCTTAGAGAAAAATTAATTAATTAATTAATTAATAATAATAATAATAAATAAACCTATGTAAGAGTATTTCTGTTTTCTCCAGTGTTTGTATCTTTTCTAGTGCAAAAAGAAAAATAATAAACTATTTTCAGGTCTCAACCATCCAGCAGAAAAGTTACTCATGAGATATAAAAAGGAAAGTCATATTAATATGCTGAGTTGTAAAAGGCTCAAGTCAACAGCCCTCGATAATGCCGGATGAGCTGATAATTTACTACTGTTATGGACTATCAGACCAAGTATACAGCTACTCTCTCCTTGTGCAATGAAAAGAAACAACTGTACTAATGATGTTTAGAAAGAAATCATGTCTGCATCTTGTACTCAACAACTATGATGAAGACAACATTATGTAACGTATTAACTATAGCAAATAATAATAATAAATTTTTAAAAAGAAAAAATAAAATAAAATACTACCAAAATCAAAAGGGAAGGCTCTCTTCAAATTCATCAGCTCATTTATGCAGTGTACATGGAGAAATTCCCTACTCAGTGCTCTACAAACAGAGTCCTGAGGGCCTGGGTCTCTCATCCCTGGCACTGGGTCTCACTCCGCAGCCTACTGGGCCATCAGAGCCATACATCAGCTTCTGAGCCCGAAGGGTTCCTATCCCTCCCAGCCACTCAGCTGGGGTTGCCGATCTCACTGCACTAAGTGGTGACTTCATGATCCTGGTCACCCAGACCCCAACTTTGGAGACAGTCTTCACACAGTCTTCTTTTGTCTTATACCCAGCATTTCTTAAAGAGCAAATATTCCCATCACAGTGCACCCCACACTGACCATTTCTCACTACTGGCCTCTTCCACCTTTCAGAACTCAGCATCAACACATTTAGCCTGGATTAATAAATCAGCCACTAGCTGTACTCCAGCTTTGCCTTGGCACTGACCCCAACCTGCACTCAGAGCTGAAGTGATCTGCCCAAAACGAAGACTAGGGCAAGGGTCAGAGCAGGGCTGTCAGAGGGGCTGAGCAACCACCAAGAAGGCTTGAGTCCAAGATCAAGATGTTGGCCATGCTGGTTTCACTCAGGTCTCTGTGTGTGATGTGCAGATAGCCATGTACCTTTCCCTTTGGCTCCACACAGAATTTCCTCTGGCTATGCACAAATCTGC
>PVKN010041604.1:0-10524 GCA_004027915.1 Capromys pilorides
AAATAAATAAAGATTTAATAACACTCCCAAACCTTTAACAGCCCAATTACCGGCCTTCAAGTTACAACCCCTCTGGTGACCATACTCAAGTGTTTGCCACAACCAGAACTATCTGCCAGCAATCACCTCTTGAGACCTTTCTTAAGGAGCTGCTCATCAAGTATCAGCCTAGGCTTCCTTTCTGTAAAGATACCTGCCTAACCCGCACTGGAGTAGGCAGAGCCCTCAGACCCTTAGGTCATTTGTCACTGGTGACATGTCTGTACTCTGCAAGGCAGGACCAATTTTTCCTCCAAATATGCATTACCCCAAGGTTGTGGGAACACAAAGTAATAAGTTCTATCATTGATCATGCCACCCAAGGATTGATGCACCCTATGGAGTGTTAGGATCTAAACAGAAAAATAGGGGCCGGGGAGACAACTCGGGCACAAGTGCCTGCCTGACAAGTGCAAGGTTTTGAGTTCGATCCCCAATTCCGAAGGGGAAAAAAAAAGGCAAAACCTCGAGTCTGATAGCTCCACGTCTTGGAAAGTGTTCACTTGGCCATCTACTCGCGATATTAATCACGTCAGGAGCTGGAGAAATAGCAGCAAACAAATTTCTTTTGACTTTTTACCTTCAAATAGAAGCTGAAGGTCCGCTCCTTCCTGGCTGGAGGGCGGGGACAGTACGAGAGAGGTACGCATGCGCATTAGCAGGTCCACTTGGAGCCGGAACTTTAATGCCCGGGCGCAGTGGGAGCGTACAACCCCTTGAAGCGTACACTGACGGAAGTGGCTGTTCAGTGCGCACTGTCGTGGTCGGTGTGCGGGTCTTACTACGGCAGTTGACGAGTCGGAGAGATTCAGGATGGAAGCGGCGGCGAAGGAACCCGATGAGGGTGAGATGTTGACCACACAGTCATGGCGAGAGGGTTCAGGTGTGGTGTCACCAAGAAATGATTCCCCGTGCCGCCAAAGGGAACTCTGGGGAACATCAGCTCTTATCCTCACTCACCGCTCCACCATTTAGCTGTGTTGTCCTCTCCCATGTCGCGGCCTGACCTCCATTCCCTCCATTTTCTTCCTTGAAGTGAACCTTTTCCCACTTGAACTCTTTTCATGTCCTTAGGCTAATCCTTTTCCTTAGTAGGCTATCACGTTAACATAAAACTCTCCCCTGTCCTGGGCCAATACTCCCACGGTCTCAGGCTATCCTTTCAGTTCGGGTTAGTTTTCTGTGACAATTTTCCCTTGCTCCAGGCTAGCCCTGCCATTGTTCCAGGTGAACCTTCCTCCTGTCTCAAGCCAACTCTTATCTCAGACTAACAAGCCGCTCCACATTTCATTCTAACTTCCCTTCCCCAAAGTCCTCAATGCAATCTGCTTAGTCCCATGTTTGTGGTCCCTTTTTGCTTTCGCCTGCATCTTCGATGTTTTTCCTTTATTATGACGTCTTAGAAATATCTATATTTTTTCCCTCATTTTACAGTTTTTTTTCATAGCTTCAAAGTAATCTTATGTGGGATGAGATGTGTTTGTGAAGTTGTTTGAAACACCACGGGACAAGGGCTGGGCACACGGAGTAATCGCATCACTCCAGAGGTTGAGTCAAAATGATCACAAGTTTGAGCTTAGCCTGAGCAATTTAGAGACTAAGGAGGACAGTGGGAGAATAAAATAATGAAAAGGGGCTGTGTATGTTGCTCCAGTGCAAAGGGCCTCAATTCAATCCCCGGTACCGCAAAAACACCACCACACCACTAGCTAAGAACTGGTATTTGTTGAAAGAGGATACTGGATGTATGAATGTGGCCGAGGGGTGTCAGCTTACCCTACTTTTATGTGTCTGAAATTTTTTGTCCTAAAGTTTTATTTTTTACTTCTCACTGCTGGAGATGGAACTCAGGGCCCCACACATGCTAAGCATGCGCTCAACCACTGAGTTACGCTCTCAGCCTGTCCCTTGACCCAGACACCATCTGTCTTCTCCAAAGAGTCATGTTAATTTGTTTCCATTTGCTTACCTCCCGCCCACTGAAATCTAGTTTTTTTCTTCAGCAAAATCGCTGTGGTTGGAGTCCCTGGTAACTTATCCCCATTTGCGGTTAAACACAGGCACTCCAACCAGTTTTTGTTTTGTTGTGTTTTTTTGTTTGTTTGCTAGAGATTACTTGAAGACTCAATGTCATTGATCCCTCCATCCTTGTTGTAAAATTTTCCCTTGGTTTTGTGACACCATTCTCTGATTTCTCTCATCTCTCAGGTACCTCCTCAGTCTTGACATTTGTTTCTTGTGGCTGCTATAACAATTTATCATAAACTGTGTGGGTTTAGACACAAACATGGTGGCCAGAAGTCTGACATCAGTAGCACTGGAGTAATAGCAATGTATCCCCAGGCCTCAGTCTTGTAAAGTTCTTTGCTTCTACCTTCATACTGCTTTCTGTTCTGTTTCAGCTCTTCCTCAGCCTTTTTCGTTTTTTAGACAAGGTCTTGCTATGTTATGCAACCTGGTTTCTAACTTGGAGTCCTCCTTAGGATCACATTGTTGAGGCCAAACTAGGTAACTTAGAATGAATAGATAGATGGATGGATAGATAGATAGATAGATAGATAGATAGATAGATAGATAGACAGATAGGACTAGGATGTAGTTTAGGTAAAGACCCTGGGTTCAATTCCCATACTACAAAAAAAGTAAACTTGCACTCCTCCAGCTCCCCAAGTAACTGGAATTATAGACATATGTCACTGTGCCCCTCTTCTCAGTCACTCTTATAGGACACTTGTGTTGCCAGGTGTGGTGGTACACACCTGTAATCCCAGCACTCAGGCTGAGGCAAGAGGATTGCTGCAAGTTCAAGGCGAACCTGGGCTGTGCAGTGAGTTGGAACTGCATAGCAAGACGCTATCTCAGACAAAAAAGAGCCAGGGAGAGCTCAGCGGCCTAGCGCCTGTCTGGCAAGCACAAGGTCCTGAGTTAGATTTCTAGATTTCTAGAAAATTTAAAAAAAAAAACCACTTGTTTTGCTTCTAAAACACACCTGGATTATTCAGGACAATCTCTTCCATTTTATCATCTTATTACATCTGTGGAAGCTCTTCCCCCTCACCCCATTTACAATAACTCAGGTTCCAGGGATTAGAATGTGGGTGTGTCCTCACTCATCTGTTCAGTGCTTTTTCCTAGCCCTTCCTCTCTAATCCCTTACCTCCCTCCCCTCCCTTACCTCTCTCCCCTCTCCCCTCTCCCCTCTCCCCTC
This sequence comes from Capromys pilorides, assembly GCA_004027915.1. Classification (NCBI taxonomy): domain Eukaryota; kingdom Metazoa; phylum Chordata; class Mammalia; order Rodentia; family Capromyidae; genus Capromys; species Capromys pilorides. The sequence continues at coordinate 3,248 of PVKN010041604.1, forward strand.
TCTTATTTCCCTCAGCTTTTTTTTTTTTTTTTTCATTTATGCATTTGGTACAGGGTCTCACTATGCAGCTCAGACTTGTAGTGATCCCTGTTTTCAGCCTCCCCCAGTGCTGGGATTATAAGTGTGCACCACCACGCCCAGACTCTGTCACCAGCTCAGGACCTTGGTCCCTGCAATTGCCAAAGCAGGTGCTTAGTCCACTGAGCTGTCTCGCCAGCCCCTTCAGCTTTATTTCCTGTCTTGGCTCTGATGACACGACTGTGCCTCTCACCTGGGGCTTCTCTCCTGAGCAGTCTGAGAGTCCTGGCAGTCTCTCAGATGCCTGCCATTGAATGTCCTGGGCCCCCTCATAACCTTCCATGTCCAAAACCAACCTTTGTATCTTTCCAGTATCTGGAGCAGTCTGACGATCACCTCAGCCAGAGTCCTGGACCTTATCCTGGATCCCTCCCTTGCCTCCCCACCCTCAGCCTGCTGGTGTGCCCTCTCAGCTTCACATGCCTCTTCCTGATGCGTCCTCCACAGCTCCTGCCCTGGCTCAGTCTTCTCTCATCTCGGTGACTGAAACCAAAACATTTGCAGCCTTCACCGCCCTCCCTACCTTCTCCCTAAAGTAGTTGTCTCTGAGCTCTGCCTCCACTTATTTCCTGTTTGCTACAATTCCAACGATACTTGGAAAACAGCTCTTACCAAGGCTGGCCTAGCACCTGCCTTTCCTTTTATCTCTGCCCATATGATCTTTGATCATGGCAGTTTCTCACACCATACTGGGTGTTCATTGAAGGCAACAAGAGTGAAGTTGAATTCCTCCTGTGAGTCCTCCAAATTGCCTGGCTTGGGGCCTTGCATAGATTTCAAATTGCTGAAGAGTGATTGGGCAAATGTGTAAGAGAGGAGAATGAGTGAACAAACTGTTGAGCCAGGCATGGTGGCGCACACACACCTGTAATCCCAGCACTTGGGAGGCTGAGGCAGGAGGATTGGTGTGAGTCCCAGACCAGCCTGGGCTAGAAAAGTGAGCTCAAAGCCAGCCTGAACTGCATAGTGAGACCTTGTCTCAAAAAGACAAAAAAATAAAATAGAATAAAATAAAAAACAAACTATTGAATATATCCCTAAGTATGTGAGAAGGCAAAGAATCGGGTAAATCAGTAACTCAGGCTTCATAGTCTTTGCACTGGCTGTTCCCTCTGCTTGAGCTCTTATTTGAGAAGTCTCTATCCCACCTCAGATCTCTACTATGTTGTTTTTTTTTTTTTTTTTTTTTTTTTTGGTGGTGCCAGGGATTAAACTCAGGACTTTGAACTTGCCCGGCAAACACGTATTCCACTGAGCTATCTCCCCAGCTGCTGATGACACTTTTTGGCAAAACCTTCTCTGACTTTTCATTTAAAACTGTAGCCGTCCCTCATTCCCACCCTCCTCTTTTCCTTTTTTTTGCATAGCCAGGGAGATACCTTACATGTATTGTTTTTAGTAACTGTTAGTTGGCTAAGTAGCCACTAAAATGTCATTGCTTACTGTGGTCTCTCTGGGACCTAGAACAGAGCACAGAATATAGTAGGTGATCGTTAAATATGAACTGAAGGAGTGCCTGGCGTCTCCTACCAACTCCTGTTTTTCGTGCACTCCCATCTCTCAGCTAGTTTATCTCCACTCTTTCAGGCTTCATGGAGCCCAGAACTGGGCACTGGGGGGAGCTGAGCCAGATACCAGCTTCATCTAAACCCCAGGAAAAGGTGAAAGTACCGGGGAGCACAGCAGGGGCTCTGGACAGTGACGACCCTCAGAACGCAGCAGTCAGTGCCATGCTGCATGCCGTGGCCGCCAGCCGGCTGCCTGTGTGCAGCCAGCAACAAGGAGAGCCTGACCTGACGGAGCAAGAGAAGGTGGCCATCCTGAGCCAGCTGTACCGCGAGAAGCCGCTGGTGTTCCTGGAGCGCTTCCGCACAGGCCTCCGTGAGGAGCACCTGGCCTGCTTTGGCCACCTGCGTGGCGACCATCGAGCTGACTTCTACTGTGATGAGGTGGCTCGGCAAGGCGCTGCCCGGCCACGCACCCTACGCACCCGCCTGCGGAACCGGCGCTATGCTGCCCTGCGTGAACTCATCCAAGGTGCGAGGGGCTCATGGGCGTGAGGAGGCAAAGATGGAGAGGGAGGGGAGACTTAGCAGATAGGTGGGACAAGGCACAGGACTGAGAAGGATACCAGAGCAGAAACAACCTGTGAGAAAAGTTATTTCCCATTTTTTGTGGTGGTTGTTTTGTAATACTTGGAATTGAAGAGACAAGGTCTTGCTAAATTGGTGAATCAAACTTAAAGTACTCCTGCCTCAGCCTCCCAGAATTCTAGGATTGCAGCCTGCAGCACCGTGCCCATGTGTGAGAAAAGTTTTGAGACAAAGAGACAAAAATTTAAAGTAAGGCAGAAAGAGCCATGGATATAGGTGGGATCTGGAAAAGAGAAGGCGTACACAGGAAGAAGAGATCAGAATTTAGGAGCAGACAGAAGTGGCCCATTTAGAAGTGGACTGAAAACATAGAACATTGTGATAATTTAGTGTCCCAATGTAACAAAGTCCTAACCCACAATATATACAAAGGTACCAATAGAAACCAAGGAAATATGTTTATGGCCTTGGGTATGCAGAGGTCTTCTTGAACAAAGAAAGACTATGAAGAAAAATACAGGTATTTTTTTTTTACCTGGGCATAATTAAGAGCCTCATGTGAGTTGGGTGTTGGTGGCACATACCTGTAATCCCAGCAGTCAGGAGTCTGAGGCATAATTGTTGCAGATTTGAGACCAGCCTACGATACAGAGTGAGTTCAAACCCAGCCTGAAATGCATACTAAGACCCTGTCTCAAAAAGACCACACACACACAAAATTATGTGACTAAAAAACACCAAAACCAAAGTTAAAAGATGAGGGAATGAAGCAGAAAATGACTTAAGTAAGTTTGGGGCAGGGTACAAGCTTAGAGCAATTGATCTAGAAAGAGCAAGACATGGACAGGAAGAACAAGAACGAAGAAAGGCAGTGATTAGTGAATGAACGTGGTGGCGTAAGCTCACAAAAACTGAGAAAGCAGGGAAAACAAATGGCAGAGAAGGCAGAGAGATGGGGATAAAGGAGGAGAGGGAGAGAAACTGAGGGGCCTTAAGGAGACAGGGTTGGCACTGCATTCTGTCCCATGGCACCCACACTTGGTTCCGTGGTACCAAGCCAGGAGGCAGGATAGGAACAGAATCCGGTAGAAAACTCAGAGATGGGACAAGGTGAGGGCAGGACTCAGGAAGCAGAGTGGGACAGGGAGTCAGAGACCACAGTGCTGCTGCAGAAGTGAGGCATCTGGAGGACAGTGGGCCTGGGCTCTTCTGAGGGTAGGTGAGGTCCCCTGTGCGGAACAAGCCAGGGGCAAGTTTCAACTGTTACCTTGGGGACCAAGCTACCTCTGCAAGAACGGACAGCCAGGAAAGAAGGGCCCGGATGGGGACACCAGCCCCAGCTGAGGCAGGCTGCAAAGAGCACTGAAGAAAGGTCAGAGCTGAGCTGCCATCTCCTGTGCGCAGGTCCACACACACAATGGCCCAGCTACCATCTGACACGCACCCAGGCCGATGCCTCACCTGACCTTATTGTGTGCACAGATATCTCAGATACACGTGGTTGGCTGCACACGTGTCCAGCTGGGCAGGCCTGTCTCACACGCAACCTACTTACATGTGAAGCCTGTCTGTTGTCCCATGTGCCAACTCTCAGACACTCAGGTACTTGTAGGCAGTGTGCCAACGCACAGAACAATGTGGGTTTGTATGTGCTGCTGCACATACACCAAGGCCAAAGGTTTGCCGGTGCACACACACACTTGGGCACGTGAATACACAGGCAGATGCAGACCTGGCCATGTATACATGATCAGCGCAGGTGTGGGTACCTGTGCCCACGTGACCTCAGGCGCCTACACATAGTTCCCTCAGTATCTGATAGCACACACATGAACACATACACGTGCCTGACGTGTCCACCCAGGCATGCCTACCCAGCTCTCCTCTGCAGGGGGTGAATACTTCAGTGATGAACAGATGCGGTTCCGGGCCCCCCTGCTATATGAGCAGTATATCGGGCAGTACCTCACTGAGGAGGAGCTCAGCACCCGCACATTGGTCCCTCAGCCACCTAGACCTGGCTCCCCCAGCAAGCCCACCTGCCCGCTCTCTGACCTGCTGCTCCAGTCCTACCAAGAGCGGGAGCTGCAGCAGCGGCTGCTCCAACAGCAGGAAGAGGAAGAGGCCTGCTTGGAGGAGGAGGAAGAGGAAGATGACAGTGACGAGGAAGGTGAGACCCGGCAGCAGGGAGGCCCCAGCAGCCGGATGCCATAACTCCATTTCATGGAACCAAGCCAGGTCCCTAGCTACCTGCCCTGACCCTCCATCCTACAGGCCCCTCCCATCTCTGGCACCCCTGCCCTGTACTCCTTTGAGGCCTGGTATGGGCTTCATTCCTTCTACAGAAATGAAGGCTGCTTTCCTCAACCTTCATTTCTCAGTCCTGACTCTGGCATAGGATCTCCAGGATTCTGTCTTGTTGTTAGGTGTTTGATGTGCACCCCTAGAGGATAGGGACCTGGGCTGCCACAGTCACTGCTATATTCCCTCTGACACAAGGCATGGAGTGTGTCATGGGAGCAGCAGTTCTCTAGGATTTGGGGGTTTGTTTCTTTGTATTTGTTTGCTGCTGTACTGGGGATCAAACCCAGGGCCCTTGCTTGTGGTGGACAAGCGCCCTTCCACTGAGCTACAAAAGCAGCTCTCCAGACTCACGTTCAAACCACCCTTCCTTGGTGTCTCTCTCCACAGACCACAGGTCAGGCAAGGACTCAGAGGTCTGGGTACCTGACTCAGAGGAAAGGCTAATCCTTCGGGAGGAATTCACCAGCCGAATGCACCAGCGCTTCCTTGACGGCAAGGACGGGGACTTTGACTACAGGTGCCACTGTGCTCTGTCTCTCATTCCCCCAGCCCTTGGCCACGTGCAGGTCCCATGTACTTCCCATCCATGTCCAGAGAGGGCCTAGACAGCCCTGCAAGTTCCCGGAGATGGGCCCAGGATCAGACAGCCTGGAGTTTGTGACCAGTCAAAGAAGGCTGAGTGATGATCCTGAGTTAACATTGTCATCTAAGCGTCAGCCCATCTGAGCCTCCATCCCCTCACCCGTAAGGAAGGAAATGAGCTCGGCTGACATTTAGCTCTCTAGATAAAACACAGAAACACTTCCATTGTGCCAATAGCAGTGACCTGACAGGAACCTGCTACCCCAAGCCTTCGTATGTAGCCAGGAAACCCAACCTCTTTCCCAGGACCCAAAACTACTTCATGCTGCAGGGATTAATCTAGCAGGGTTGCTGTCCAATGTGGAGGAACTTGTAGGAAGAGCCTGTAGTGGGTGCCTGCTACCACCATGCCCACCACCATGCCCCTCCACCATGCTTCTAGAATAACCTGGCACAGGGGGTACATGGGATACCTGCTTTAGAAAAGGATTTTGCCATCAGGATAAGGACATGACGATACAGTGTCAGAGTCAAAGATAAATGGTTTTGTCATCTGAATCGGTCTTATCTCCAGTCCCAAAAGTGGGGCCTGGAGTGAAGGCCACTCCCTAGTTTCAGATCCAGCCCTAGTGACACAAACTGTATGGCTACAGGCAGGCCCTTGGTAGGTGCGTTGGTAAGATAGGTGTGTGACTACTATTGCCAGTGGCCAGCCTGGGGTCAGCACCCCATGATTCCAGCTACAGAACTGGAAAATCTGCCCTACCAGAGAGACCTCTTAAACCCTGGGTTCTCACAAATAATATGGCTGTGAGACACTTCAGTGGACCAGCACCACTACCACTCCCAAAGCAGCAGCCACAGAGAGCAGCAGAGTGCTACAGACCCTTGCCAAGCATGGTGGCACATGCCTATAACTCCAGCACTAGGGAGAATGAGGCACAATTGCCGTGAGTTTTAAGCTCAGCCTGAGCTTAAATAATCAGAGCCTGTCTCAAAAAAGCAAAGCAAAACAAAAAAATGGGGCAGACCCATCCTTGTCCTCTCAGCCTCCCAGACACGTCCCTCAGCCACTCATTGACTGAACAGTAGCTGAGCATCTGCTGTGTCCAAGCTCTGGGCTCAAAGCAAGGAACAAATCCAGTGCAAGGTTTGTGCAGCTCAGAGAACACTCATACCCAGGCCAAAGAGCAGGATAAAGACTCCACAGGCATCCAGTGGCGATGGGGCTGTGAAAAAGCAGAGGAGGAGGGTGGGGAGTGCCCAGTGGTCAGGGAAGGCTCTGAGGAAGTGACATCTGAACACTAACCTCAGGAGAGGAGGGGACGAGGCCTAAATGCCTAGATGTAGCACATTCCCTGGAGCAGTGGTGAACAGTAGGCCTCGGGTCCAGCAGGGCTTTTTACCTGGGCCCCTTCTACCACCCTTGGGCCAGGTAGTTCTCTGTTGTACAGTCTGTCCTGTGAGTGAAGAGGTTCACTTCAGGGGTGGGGACAATCAGAATGTTAACATATCCTTAGGGACAAAACTCCAATGGTTGTCCCAGAAATGTAGGCTCCTATAACACCAACTTTTAAGAGAGATCAGGAGCCGGACCTGATGGCACATGCCTGTAATCCCAGCACTCAATAGGCTGAGGCGGAAGGATCATTGTGAGTTTGAGGCCAGCCTGAAATGCATAGCGAGACCCTGTCTCAAAAAAGAGCAAAACCAGAATTTTTATGCAGCATCTCTTCTTAGAAAATGTTTCCTTCTGGGGCCGAGGAAATACCTCAGTAGAATAAGCGCTTGCCTGGCAAGCACAAGGGCCTGAGTTCAATCCCTGGTCCCACAAAAAAAAGAAAAAGAAAATGTTTCCTTCTATTGTTAAATCCTGAAAGGACTAGTATCCCCTCTGAGGTCAGCTGTGACTGGCAGGTGCCAGCAGATGGCCTTTGACCTTAGGGACCTCCCAGCCCTTGACCTGGGCCTCTCAGGGCCCCTAACAGCCTCCTCCCCTCTGCAGCACAGTGGACGACAACCCCGACTTCGACAACCTGGACATTGTGGCACGGGATGAAGAGGAGAGGTACTTTGATGAAGAGGAACCAGAGGATGCACCCAGCCCAGAGCTGGATGGGGACTGATGGCTGCAGCCCTGTAGCCAGCCACCCTGACCCCACCCCAACAAGCAGCTGATCACGGGCTGGCTCAGTGACTCTTCTCTGTGGGATAGGAGGG
>PVKN010041605.1:0-10525 GCA_004027915.1 Capromys pilorides
CATATCATTATTTTTCAGTGGAAACCTGGATAAGCAGACTTCAATGGGAAACACAGTGCTGCACTACTGTAGCATGTATGGCAAACCTGAGTGTCTGAAGCTTCTTCTCAGGAGCAAGCCCACTGTGGACATTGGTGAGAGCTTCGCTAAAATCTCTAAAGCCACCTGAGAGTATATCTTCAGTCAAACTCATAGTTACGTATTACATTTGATTATTGCTCCTTGCCTTTGTAAGATCTAGCCTTGAGTAACAGTAGAAATTTTTCCCTCCTCCCCCCCGTTTTAGTGAACCAAGCTGGAGAAACTGCCTTGGACATAGCAAAGAGACTAAAAGCTACCCAGTGTGAAGATCTGGTAAGCAAAATTGGAAGGGAAGGTTTATTAAATATGAGTTGCCTTAAAAGTGTCATTTTGGGGAAAAAAATTGCCATTTTCAGAAGCTGGAACAGGAAATAAAAGAAGCAGATTCATGTCGTTAAAAATTGCCTAAAGAAATGCACCCAGCACATGAATGGATGGATGGACAGATGATTTTGACTTTATTTATTTTTTGTATGATAGGCACTTACATTACTGAGCTGTCTCCCCAGCTCTACTAAGCTATATTGAAAAAGTGGTAAAATAGCAAGTCTGCCATCTGCATAGATTTTAAGCCTAGTGTGACATGGACACTGAAAAAGATAGTGTTGCTATGAGCAATTATGGATTGAGGTCCTGTTTTTGATTTGTCAGACCATTAGGCTTTCTCTGCAGCAACAGTAAAAAATTATTTGAGAAAGCACTTTGAAAAATTAGGCAAGGAAAGCTCAGAGCATAATGATTTTCAAAGTGTTAAACATGCTTTCCTCGTAACTGTTCTCCATCCCTTCATGCACATTCACCATTTTTACTTCATGAGTTCTTGCTTAGTAATCTTAGTCTGTTGATAGCACCATACCACACCATGGGTGAGTTATAAAAGAAGGGGCTTACTTTGGCTCATATCTCTGGTTCATGGCCTCCTTGCTAGCACAGGGCATCATGCTATGAGAGACTGGGAGCATGCATGCCTCTGTGTGTGTGTGTGTGTGTGTGTACGCGCGCGCGCGCATGTGTGTGTGTTTTCTGACATCCTTCCCACTTCTCCAAAGCTACCAGTATTCAGTCAAGGAAGCTGTACCCCATGGCCTTACCTAATCTTTACCATTTCCCGAAGGCCTTCCCTCCAAACACTGTCATCAGATTAAATTCCCACTCAATCCTTCACCTTCATGGGTATTAAATATTACATGAGATTTAGAGGGGATGAACTACAATCAAAGGATAGCACATGGAAGAAATAGGAAGGAAAAAGTTACATTTCCTCGGGTATCTGCTGAGTGCCAGATAGCAGACCTGGCAGTTGAATTTTTTTTATTCTTAAATGACTCCTCTGAGATTCAGGCATGGCAGTACACACCTGTAATCCCAGCACTCAAGAGGCTGGAGCAGGAGGGTCATGAGTTTGAGGCCATTCTGTACTCCATAGAAAGTTCAAGATCAGCCTTAATTGGGTGAGGGAGACAGCTCACTGGCATAAGGGCCTGAGTGGTGTGTTCAAGGTCCTAGGTTTGATCCCAGTATACAGCAAAAGTAAAAAAAAAAAAAAAAAGAAGAAGAAGGAAAGAAAAGAAAAAGACCAGTCCAGCCTCAACTAAAAAGTGAGGTCCTATGTCAAAAAGTAAGAATCCTTGGAGAGCTTATCCCTGCCTGCATTTTATAAATAAGAAAAAGACTAAGACAGTAATGATAAACCTATGGCTTACATGCTACAGTGCTTTTTATCATTGAAAGCTCTAAAAGATTTGTCATCACTGGCCTAGATCCTACCTCTGAAACTTGATGAACTCCTAAATTTGTTTGGAATTCCAGCCAGAAATTTACAGATATGAGACTCTTCTATTTTAGTTTTTGGTTGGTTGGGTGGGCTGGGTTGGGTTAGATTTGTTCAGTTTTTGAGATAGAGTCTCCTCCATGTAACTTAACCTGGCCTTGAACTCAGTACAGTGCAGTCTGGCCTCCCAACTCACAATGATCTGCCTGCCTCAGCCTCCCATATGCCAGGAGTAGAGATATGTGCCACCAAGACTCATTTTAATATTGAGAAAACTTTTTATTTTAAAGAAATATAAAGGTATCAGAATAAAAAAGACCATGCCTATTATTTTTTGCAATCCCCTGAACCTGTTACCTAGTAATCTAGCTTGTCTTATCAGTGTTGCATACATAAAATGCAGCTGCTGCTGATTCACTGGAAAACAAGAATAAAGTGAGATTTGGTCAGTGTTTGTGTAATATCTGGGTGTCTAAAATGTTTGGCATTTTGTTTAAAATGTTACACTCTTGCTGTTACTTCTAGCTTTCTCAAGCTAAATCTGGCAAGTTCAACCCACATGTCCATGTTGAATATGAGTGGAACCTTCGACAGGAGGAGATGGATGAAAGTGATGATGATCTAGATGACAAAGTAAGTACATAGGGGAGCTGGGGAGATAGCACAGTGGAATAAGCACCTGCCTGGAGAGCTCAGGGTACTGAGTTCAATCTCCAGTACTGAAAAAAAAGGTAAGTACATAGGGTGCCCTGATTTCCCTACCTTCTTCCACTTTCTCTGCATTGTATGCCAAGAGCCATTTCCCATGAGATGGATAGATTTTTGTCTTATGACCTGATGTACCAAGAACCTTTTTTTATGCTTAACCACCAGTCCCTACTGGACACCTTTCGACAGCTGTCTTAGTCAGTGTTCTTCAGAGAAACAGAATAAATAGCATAGAAAGACATGGAGAGATTAATTTTAAGGCATTACCCACCCTGCTGTGAGTGGTGCAGGTCTAGGCAAGAGGTAATACAGAATTGAGGCTGAAGGCAGTCTCAAAGTACAATTCTTTGCTTTTCCCTTGAGCCCTCCAACACACTGGATCGGCCCCACTCCCCTGAAGGGTGATGCAGAGACCTTCTCATTCTCATGGTCAATCACATTTTACCCTGAGGGTCCAGCTTAGTGACATGCCTAGCGTGAACAGGCTCTAGGTTCAATCCCCAACTCTGCCCACCCCACACACCCCCACCACTACTCCACTGCCCCCTCAGTGTGTTGCAACATTCTCTTTGGTAGTTGATCAGACACTGGGATACCATAAACTAGCTATGCTAACGGAAAAATTGACTTGCAAAGCAGCAATTGGTAAACACTAAAAATTGTTTTTATGGGGTATTTAAATATGGACAAGGCTGTGTTGAGCACTTATGATATTTCAGTCCATCTTTACCAGATGTGCATAAAGGATATTGGTATTCTCAGCATTTTACAGAAAAGAAAATTTAAAGAATTTAGTAACCCATGTAAATTCTCATCATTAGTAAAGGCAGTCTCGTGGATTAAGTTTTCTGTCACTCTTAGAAGTAGTCCTTCAGTAACTGCAAGGTCAGTTGTGTTTATCATCAGATATATACTGAATGCTACCTTGAATGCCATGCAGGATATAAGAAACATTCAAAAAGGTACTGATGCTCTTCACCTCTTCAAGAGAAGATAAATTATAAAACAGCATATTAACTATGATATTGAGAGTTTGAGAAAATTCCAGAGTAGTATTCGGAAGATCAGGCAGCTCCTGAACTTTGGCAAGCAGTTCAGTATAGATCAAGAAAATGGCACTGAAGATCATTCTCAGGATAGACGAGCATTTGCAAAGGCACAGCTGGGGAGAAAGGAATCGTTTTACCCATAAGAAACAGCATGAGGCAAGGCAAGAAGTCCTGGTAGTGTCTAAATGTCTGAAGAGTGCCCTATTTGAGGTGTAGAATCGTTATGGTTGGCCTGGGGGTGCAATCAGGCAGCCAAATCAGGAAGGGCTTTGTGAGGCAAGCCTGACCTTTTATCTTTTATCCAAGCAAGCAGTCGTAAGCCAACAGATGTTCATTATCAAGAGTGAGGCTTTTTACTAGCTCTGGCCATGGAGGCAAGGCCATTCCAGAAGTTAATGCAGCAGTAGAAACAGTGAGCACCCACCAGCAGTGGCTTGAGGGCTGTTTCTCAGGTGTCTGTGCAGTGCCTGGGATTCCAGTTGACTTGAGGTCTCTTCCTCGACCAGTTGACTGAATGTTGATGGTGTTACAGCACAGGAACACCACACACTGCACAGGCAGTTGCAGATGTTTGGGAATTGAGAGAATCAGGTGGGACTCACAGATCTGTGAGTCATCAGATCCGTGACCCCTCAAAGCCATGGTATGAGTGAGCTGCCTTTCCAAGACAGTGTAAATTAAAGAGTGGTGAAGAATGAGGACTTCAGTGTCAAAGGATTGAGCAGAGAAAGAACTTCATGTCACATGTTACAAGTAGATGGGAATGCTGTTGGAATGTTGGTAAAAAGCGTTCTGCACAGGGTAGGTATTTGTTAATGAAAGGCTAATTCTGACTGTAACCTTACAGTACACTTCTCTGAGTACTCTGAAGATCCCTAGCCAGTTCTAAGTAGCTGACTGCTAGGAGATGGAAATGTCTTCCCATGCACTGTGTCATTGCCATGAAGTGCCTGCCATAGCTGACCTCAGACCTCACACAGAGCTGCAGGAATCCAGCTGACCACCTAAACCTAGACTGCGGAGGTCCTTATGCACCTCAGGGTTAGTCCTTAGTTATTATTTCACCACCCACTGTTATTTCATCTACTAGCCAAGCCCGATCAAGAAAGAGCGCTCACCCAGACCTCAGAGCTTCTGCCACTCCTCTAGCATCTCCCCACAAGACAAGCTGGCACTGCCCGGTTTCAGCACTCCACGGGACAAGCAGCGGCTCTCCTACGGAGCCTTCACCAACCAGATGTTTGTCTCCACAAGCACAGACTCGCCCACGTCACCAACTGCAGAGGCTCCTCCCCTGCCTCCTCGGAATGCTGGGAAAGGTATGCGCTTGAGAAGGGCTTTGCAGCTCCATCCTCAGAGCTGGTAGCCCCTCCAGCTTTGGGCTCAGAACTGAAGGTATGTTTTAGTGGCACAGTGTGGAATGTATTGTCAAGTACAGCGTGAAATAGAGACCAGCAGCAAGACAGGCAGTGTTGCTGGTTACTCTCCATACATTATCTTGTGGTAGCTCCACAGTAGTCCATGTGCTTTTATGTCCATTTTACAGGACAGGAAACTAAGGCTCAAAAAGGTAGAATAATTTGCCCATAGCCACACAGCTATTAAGTGGTGGAAGAGACAGTCTTAAGATCTGCATGGCTCCAAAACTTACATTGTGTGAAACATGCATAGAATTTCAGTCCTTTAAAATGTTACTTTGCACTACATACCTCTGTGTGAAGGTGCTAGTAGTAATGATGATGGTTAACAGTTGTGGAGCACTTTTCTTCCATGAGGGCCTAAGCCAAGCATTTCTCATTCCATGACCTCAAAAAGAGGTGGGTGCTGGCAGCGTGTAGATGAGGGGACTGTGGTTGGGAGATGCCAAGAAACTGGCCTACAGTTCTCAACTACTTGGTATTCTAGCCCATGGCCTACACTCTGCCCTGAAAATTGTTTTTCTCTGAAGGGGAGTTTCCCCTGGTAAGAGCATAAAGCTCAGTTTTCACACACCTACCATGCTGTTCTGCAGCATTGAGGCCCTCATCCTGTATGCTCTTTAGACAGATTATTCATACCTGAGTAGGGACAAGATAAGACACAGAAATGCCAACATCTCGAGTTGTGGGGCTAGCTGACAGGTTCCTTGAGCTGCAGCTTCAAGTATGATCTTTGCCAGTAAATCAAAATGCAGGGTGCCCCCTGTGTGCAGCCCGTGCTAGCACAGATCTTGAGAGCCTCTCGGGGCACAATGCCATGCCTATTTGAATAATCACACTGGGTCTATTTTCTGGGGAATGTGAGCTTTATACAAAGTGATGTTTTTTCAGAGTTTATTCTTCATTGAAATCATATTATAAATGGAAGCTGTGTTCTTACAGAGACCCCAAATGGCCTCATGCATCATAAAATAATGAAAGAAAGTTAAACTAAGGCTTTGGCTAAGCAGTTCTCATCAGAGATAAGCAGTAGCACATGTAGCCAAAGATTTACCCTGGCATGCCAGTATTTCTTACCATTCTATGTGTTGTGTTGGGACGTACTTTTTAAAATCGTGCACACATCAAGCTGCACCAGTAGTGTGTTGAGTGCTGTACTGCTGTTTCCCTAGGAAGTTGTACTGCCCAGAGTAGCCACCTGATAAAGCAGAGATGCTCTTTGTGTGCCCTAAAGAGGACTGTGGAAAGCTCCCAGACCAAATAAAGTGATAGAAGAGGTGACTGAAAGATTTCACTTCTCCTTATTGTGATTATAGACATGATACAATGGCCTGTCTAGACAAGGTGCCTCTCTGTATCTGTTTAGAGAGTTTCCATGTTATCAAGAATCTGCCAGTTGGGCTATAGGAGAAACTGGCACCAGTCCTGGGGACTAACACACACTTCCTTCCACCTCTTCTGTAATTTTATCTCAGGGGGACACAGAAACTCGTAAGATACTCTTGGCATGCTTGGGCTCAGTGCCAAGCATATATCTGCTGCCTTGAATAAACTACCTAGCTCTTTACCAAAGACCCAGAAAACAAAAACTAAATTTATTCAGTGATTCAGCTGCTGAAACAAGAGCTTAGAGACTTGACCATACCAACTGTGATCAACTAAGGATAGACTGTTTATCCTTCCCCTTAAAAAAAAAAAAAGTCCATAAAAATACCTTCCTACTACACTAAGTGTCCCTCCTGGTTGCTCCCAATAGAACATCAGATTCAGAGATTTTTGTCTATCTGCTGGTAAGACATGAGATACAGCCTTCTGAAGAATTTTATAAGGAACATGGCTACCTTGATTCATGGTCATTGCATTTGAAAGACTGGTAATGTGTAGAATGGAGCTACTAGAAAACATCGTTAAAGGTCAGCTGATGCTTCTACAGAGATAGTTCTTTTTTGTGGTCCCTATGTTTATTCCTCTTCATTCTGCAAATAGAACCATTTGCACAAGAACTATTTCTTTGTGGCCTGGAAAGCCAAGCCATGGTCTCTTTGCAGCTGAAGTTGTTTTTGCAACTGTGAATTTAAGTGATGGTTCCTGGTGAAGCAGAAACATGCTCCTGGCAAAATCCCCACATGCAGAGGGGCTCGATAGTAAGAATTCTTTTGAACCCTATTTAAGAATATTTTCAAGAAACACAGCCACTTCATTAAAATTCAGGAAATCTTAGCCTAAATTACCACAAAGCAGATCCTCCTTGTGGTTGAGCAGAGCTCCAGTCTCATAATACCACAATTCAAAATTATATATTCCGAGCACAGGAAACCTGTGCTGCCTGACCCCTCTTCAAAGCTGAGTTCCAGAGAGAGTAAACGAAGAAAATGTACACAGGATTAGAAGTGCGTCAGGCTTACCAAGATTTTTTTGTCTTTAATTGATAAGTTAAAATAACCATAGAACTTTGGGGGGTGCTTTCAGCACCAACAGAATGCTGAAAGATGAACACAGTCTGTATCCCACTATGCAGATAAGGAAACTGAACCCTAGTAGGATTAGGTCATTTACTTCAGGTTTCATGCTGCTAGAGTAGTATAGAAGATGAAAATCGCTTCACAGCCTGTCAAACCAGATCTTCTAGTTCTTTTTAGGCTGTGTTGAAGAAAGTGCCTGGGCTTTCTCTCACCTGCCTTGTGGGCCTGGGCTTTCTCTCACCTGCCTTGTGGGGTCGTCATCAGAATCCAGCAAGATGGTATGTGGAGAAAGCATTGTGTAAAATGCAAGCCTCTGCACTAAAGAACTTCAGTGATTGTCAGTGTGTCTACAGTGTGGAGGAACATGAGCACAGTACTCAATGCACAGAACAGGCACTTATAAAGACACACATTGTTTTCGTTTGATGGATTGGTTTGATTTAACTGAGATTTTAAATAATGTAAAATTTTATAATTCTGGCTTTTCTCCGTTGTTCAACTTCATGCTTTTTGTGTAACAATGACAAAAATTTGCATCTGACACAGTTACTGTCTTACGGATTATTATGGAGGCTGAATGAGAAGCATAGGGCTCCTGGCACTTAGTGCCCCGCTGGGGATCCCCCTGCAGGCCTTGTGCCTCTGCAGCTTCTCATCCTTTAAGAAGGGAATCCTTTAAGGAATAGGCACTACCACACTGATGTTACCCAAGTCTGCTAAATTAAGAGGTGCTTCAAATAGTGAGGGCCTGCAAAGCAATGTGTAGACACCTTATCTGAAAGGATTTGTTAAGTAAATGAAAGATAAATCAGACTCAGAAGGGATAATTTACCATAAAGGACTAACTTTTGCCAGGCATGATGGTGCGTGCCTATAATCTCAGCACTTGGGAGGCCAAGACAGGAGGATTGCTCAAGTTAGAAACCAATCTGGGCTATATAGTGAGTTAAAGGCCAGCCTCAACTACATAGCGAAACTCTGTATTTAAAGGGGGCGGTTGGGAGGGACTAACTTTCAAGCTTTTAGGACCTGGACCAGCTGGTGTGCTCACCGCAGTTCATGATAAGAGGCCCCTGGAATTGGGCTTTGTAGAACCTTTACACAGTGTGTGAATACTTGTAAGCATTAACTCTGTATTTCAGACACATTTGCTATTGTGTAGACTTCTAACCTCAGACAAGTTCTAGCCTTAGTTTGATAAGCCAGCAGACATCCTGCACAAAAGCAACAAAATGCTTAAAGGACTACAGGCCCTAGTAGATGCTGCCAGTGAAGGCCTTGTGCCATGACGAGTATTGGCCAGATATAATCCTAGCTGGCAATTTGACTGAAGAGTCTACCCTCAGAGAATACAGTGTGAGAGTGATTTAACTTGTGAGACAGCTCATCTCTGTCAAGCTAGACGTCAGCTAGCTGAGCAGTTGTGAACTCTTGAGATGCCTTCAAACTTCTTTTCTTTTAAGCAGCCACCTTTCCCTTGCCCCAGAAGAGACTGACTCCTCCCATAAGTGCCAGTTCTACACTTGCATGTCTTATCCTAACACTTAGCAGTAGGCTAAGTTTCAGGGTCTTCACCTGAGAAATAGGCACTGGGTATCTACCTTGTTGGATCTCTCCCTGCTTAGAGAACTTGGAATGAAGTTTGGGGAGTAGTGAACACATCATTCAACAGCTGTGACTTTGTTCCATCCCCATTATATGTCTTCAGGCCAACAAATATCCCAGGAATAAATATCCCAGAAGTGGGAACAGATATGGGAGAAGTGTTCCTACTGTCATGGAGCTGGCCTTTGTGCCCGGGAAACAGTCAAACAGCCCCTGGCCCACTGAGCAGTGCTGCTGGAGGAGCAAGGAGGAGTGCAGCTCACAGTGTCACAGAGGGGGACCAGGAAGTCTTCATTTTGCTCTCCTGCTAAACAACACTCCTCAAGGGCAGGCTGAAAAGGAGCTGTCTCGGCACGCAGAGAATAGTGCTCCTTGGTGTCAGTGTTTGTTGAATGCATAAACAACAACCGAATCAGAGCGTGTCCCAAAAATAGGTGGTCAGAGTAAGGTGGGGGTATGCATAAAACTACACCAGATGTCCTGGGGATGTGAGAGTTGACTTGTTGAAAATCTCTATGTGAAATGTTTGCAGCAGTTGTGCCCAAACACAGCTGTGTAAGCATCTTACACAGCATTTCTCCAGCTTCCCTCCAGGGCGTATAGCAGGAGTTCCAGAGAACAGCGATGAATAGGAAAGGAGAACATGTCCCAGCTTATTGCAGCAGCCTGCCATTGGGAAAGTGACTGCTGGATGATTCACACATGGGAGATAGTTTCCAGTCAGCACCAATTATTGATATATTGATTACTTCAAAGTTTCCAACTATTTTTTAAATCTCAGCAAGGAATTGACTGCTTTGGGTCCATAGCTTCTCATGCACTATGGTCTGTGCTTCGTACTGGATTTGTGCTTGGAGTTTTTTCGTTTGTTTTTGCCTTTGTCAGTTTTTCTCAGTGCTTTTTAACATATTGCACAAGACTCACCAGTGTTGGCTGAGAGCATTGTCTATGATTTTTGCCCTCAGCGTGGCCACTGTCTCAGGCTTTCTAATTGAGTGACCTGAAGAAAGGGAAACAGAAAATCCTTGTTGTACTCCTTGAGTTAATTCTACACCCTTGAATCCAGTACTTCCCTCTCAATTATCTGTGACACAGAAATAGACCAGAGGACATGAACAGCTAGTGCTGTTTACTGTGAAGATGCGCTGGCAGAGCGGCGTCCTGCAGGGCACCAGCCTGCCCTGCTGGAATCCTGGCCAGCTCTGCAGCTGATGTAGCCACTGCGCCTCTCTGTGCCCATTTCCCCCATGAACGTGGGGATAGCAGCTCCTTCCTTCCACGTGGAGTCTTTTTCTGCATAAATATAGAGTATTATGTTTTGTGAACTTTAAAAATAGCTAACATAAACTTTCTCTTCCGTTAAGCTCTATGCTATAAAAACCAAGATTAGATAGGAGGAATAAATTAAAGAAATCTGTTGCATAGTGTGGT
>PVKN010041606.1:0-10516 GCA_004027915.1 Capromys pilorides
CACACACACACACACACTGGTGCATACAGATGGTACCCAACTTAAGAGCAGTTTGGCTTGCCCTCTGTTGACTTTATAACAATGCAGGTGTGATAGGGATTGAGTCAACAGCTCTGGCAAGTTTGCTCTTCCTCTAGACAACCTGTGTGGGCTATAATGTTCTTTTAAAGCTGAGTGGTAGCAGCAAGTCACAGCATGTAGTCACCGCGTGATGGTGGGAAAACCACACATAAGCTCAGCGTCCCCAGTTGCTTTGCTGGAGCACTTGGTGGGTTCGCTGCATCACCCACATCTTCACCAATAATGTTCATCAGCTCTGCAGTGGGCTTACTGAGACATCACCCTGTCCTAAGACAAGGAGCAGCATCTGTACATGGATGTGTATTCTTCTAAGTTTTCTTTCACCTTTTTATATACTTTTTCTACTTTCATGATATAATTTACAAGTAAATAAATGAGAGGGCCTGTCTAGGCTCTTGTGTTTGGTCCTCTTGAGATGCTACCGAGGAACTTTATTGGGAACCTTAGTGCTCTGCAAGTTGGGCCCTGAGCCGGCTGCATGGCGCTCATGGCAGGGGTCCACCCTGTGTCACGAGGTGTCCCCAGGTACGAGAGAACTCCTTGTGGCTAACAGGTGATGAAAAGGGATGGAAGGGCATCATAGAAGGAAAGAATGAATTTTGGGGTGCCCTTACCACATGATCTGAGTGGAGTGAACCCTGGGTAATAAGCAGAGGCAACATAGGGAATGACATTCATCACACAGACGCTGTCCCCTGCACAAAGCAGGACACAGCCAGGTGGCCCAGGTAGCTGCTCCTGGGTGGCAGCCAATGCCAAGGGACCGGACGAAGAGGGGAGAAGCCAGCACCCTGCATACCAGCTCAAGACCTCATCCCAATGGAAACGGGGCAGTTGCAGAATGAGGGCCCTTGTTCCCTGCTCCGGATGCCCTCTTGCATTTCTGTGGGGCTCCTGGGTGTGCTTCAGGTCTCCTTCCAGTTTTCTGAAATTCCCCACAGTGTGTCCCAAGAGAGGGTGGGCCACGCTGTCTCTGACTTCCACCTCGACGTCCCCACCCTCCCATGACCATGCTGCTTCTTGCCTTGCCTGCCCTCTGTAGCTGCTGCTAACGCTGAAGGGACACGTGACAACATGCTGCTCCCTGCACTTGGGCCACCCCCATGCCTCAAGCACAGAGGAGGCCTGCTGATTTCTGATCCTAAGACCACACTACCACAAGCTGCTATGAAGAGCCCTTAGAACTGCTCCTTTTCTCCTACGCGTAGCCCCTCCTTTCCTCCAGATGAAGGCTGCTTGCCTGATGTAAGACTGGGTAGCAGAGCTCACCATCCACCATTGTCTTCTCTCTTGGGCAGACCTTCTCATGCTGAGGAGTATTTCTCATTCAACATCCCTGCCTCCTGAAGGGAACCTCAGATGTAGATATTCAAGTATGAGTGAAGCCATAGACTAGACAGATTAAAAAGAAGAAAGTCCTGAGTGAACCTAGATGTGAGGCCCTCACTTGTGCCCAGGCCAGAGATGGAGCTGGGTGAGTAGACCATGTTCTGCCAGGTAAGTAGACTACAGACAGCTGAGCAGAAAGGTGCGGGTCATCCCTGAACTGTGTCCCCTTCAAATTCCTACGGTAAAGCCTGAGTCCTCAGTACTTCAGATGACAACTGGATTTGGAGATAGGAGCTTTGAAGAGCAATTAAACTAAAATAGAGCATTAGGGTGGCCTAACACCATGTGAGGGCTGCCCTGGGAGAAGACAGTAGGAGACACGCACAGGGGAACGTTCACGTGAGGCCACATGGGACAGCGGCCTGTCAGTAGGTCAAGGCAATCTTCAGCGGAACACAGCCTGATCTTGCACACCTTAATCTTGCAATTCCAGCCACTGGAAGTAGGAGGGAAACACTTACCGTGTGCGCCTTTACCAACGAATGCATGCAGGGCAGTGGTGTTAAAAGAAGGCACTACTGCGGGTGGAGGGTGTGATCAAGATGTTCTCCTTCCTCCTGGATCCTGCTTTTATTGTGAAGGACTCACATTAGAGAAAGAAGCCGGACTTCTCACTTCTTGTCTACTTGAGAGTAGAGAAATCCTTCACCAGACAGGGAGCTGGAAGGAAGAGCTGTCCTTTCAAAGTCTAGAGGCCCTGTCCTTCCTTCTTGCTCCTGTGGCATCAGCCTCTTGGCAGAGAGTGGTGAAAAGCAGTCAACATTCCAGTTCCTGCCCGAGGTCCCCTGCCTGTGACTCAGGACACCTGCCAGGGGGAAGCTCACAGCGGCTGCCTAGCAAACCCACATTTCTAGTTGGCTTTTCTTCAGTAAATACAGTGTTCACTGTGATCGCCACCTGCCTGAGTCCGTGCTGATCTCTAATTAATACAAGAAAAGGAGGCAGAAGAAAAAGCCGTTTCTAAAGGTAACAGGTCTGCAGCCCCCAAGGGAGGAAGGAAACCAGCAGAACACACGGGCAGATGCCAAGTGCAGCGGTGGCCTTGCGAGAGGTTAGCAGGGCTCGCTCCTAAGGCAGAGGTCAAGGGACATGCAGGATGTCAGCGAGGCTGGCAACAGCCACATGGGGACTTTGTGGGCAGGGTGGGAAAGCAACGATGCGGCATGTTGAAGAGGGGGAAAGCTGGTGGGCTTTGATTCCTCTCACAAGAATCTTGAGGGAAGGGAATTGTCAGGTAACATGGGAAACTCTGAGATATGAGCCAAGCATCGCAAGGGTAAGGACTGCAGTTTGCTTGCGTATGGGGAGGGGGGAACAGAGGCAGGGATAAGGAGGAGTTAGATGGGGGCGGGGCTTCCTGAAAAAGCAAGGAAGCTTTGCCACAGAATGATATTATTATGCAAAATTATTCACTTCCCATTCCCAGGAAGACACTGCACACCTCCACTACACAGATACGCTTCGGCCAACAGAAAGTGAGGGGACCTAACGCAGGCCATCGGCCATCTCCTTCTCTCTCTTTGCTCTGTGACAATGTGTTCTACCTGACTGCTTCCTCAGGCCGCTGTCCTACAATGTGGAGACTTGTGAAGCAGCCCTGCAAGCTGGCCACTCAAGGACACACAGTGTGACCAAGAAGGACATTCCCACAGCCATGGGCTGCTCAGATGTGGAGCTCTGTTATTACGGTGACACTCGCTAGTACAAATCCCAACTACAGTCAGAGGGACCTGCTTTCAGAGAGAGACATTTCTTACACAAAGAGGGTAGACAGTAACAGACAGGTGGCATTCTTCAGTGGGTAGAGAGTGAGTTCTGACAGCTGGGGACATATGAAAAGCATCAGAGGTTCACCCATACTCTGTTTTATCTTTTCATTCAGTGGAAGATAATTTGGTAGAATTTGGCCTACTAGAAATTTGCCTCAGGAAGACTGATGCAGGAGGCTCCAACTTTTAGGTTTCAGGAAAGGCAGGGCTCACTGCAGATCTTGCTGAATGTTCAGTCATTCGTTTGTGTCCCCTGTATTTATTAAGCCAAGTAGTGCGCTGAGCAGTGAGTACTGCACCAGAGACAGCCTGAAAAACCAAAGAATCTATTTCTCTAAATCTGTGCTTTCCACTGTGTCTGATCCAGGTTAGTTGGTTGAAATGCCCGTTGAAGTTATTCATTCCTTGTTTTTCCCATTCTCCTCTCGTGTACCATAGTTTGCTTTCTGCAGCTGTCAGCAATCAAAGCCTTAGTCAAAGTATCCTGAAGTCACTACCTCTGTCTTTTATAACATGCTATGGGTTCCACAAACATCATATCTGAGGGTGAAGACTTTGAGGGAGAAAAAACAGTGAGAGTCCCAGGCCATAGAGAGGTGTGCAGGTCTCTAAAGCAGTGTCAATCTGCGTGCACCTCAGGGACCTTTAGATCCTGTAGATGTCCCATGGCTCCTGACCACCATGGGCTGTGGGGCAGAAATGTTTCACCCTCCTTCCTGGCAGTGACAATGGCATTGGTAGTACCAAAACTGACTATGGGACAGATTCTCTTTTCATAAGGAATGATTTATATTGCTCGTAGGTGAAGAGCTCAAGAGCATGTTTGTGTGGGTACAATTTAGAATTTTCTAGAAAGGTCAGAGCTGGAGTATGATTCCCCACCTCCAGGTCAAAGGAGAGAGAAAGAAACAAAATCTATAGTACCATCGAACATCAGGGCACCAAAGGCAAATATTGACCCTGTCCAAGGTCAGCCATGGGTCCAAAACCTGATGCACCTTCAGGGGTCAGAAGCCAAGTGAAAATGGGGTGAAATGGAAGAATTTGACAAGTTGCAAGGGATTTCCAGCATCACTCTCTGCATTTGGTACACGGGTGCTGTCTTTCAGTTTTTACTTGGGCCATGCTGGCTTATTTATTTACTTCCTACTATAAAAGCAATGACTGGTAAGAAAGACTTAAGAAAAATTCAGGAGCAAAAAAACATGTATTATTGCTATAAGGAAATCTTTTTGTTTGATCCCTCTTCCTCTGTTGGATCTGAGGAAAGACCATTGTTATTTTACTTTATTGGTGGGTTACCATGATGTGGTTCTAAGAATGGCAGTTCCTGGAAGGAAACCACTTTATGAAACCTGAGCCTTTACTGTGTTGCAGAGTCCCGAGTTGCCCTGTTCCCTGTGACCACCTTCCAGTGGATATCACAGGACTAAAGAGCAGCACCGTCCTAGGCACCAAGGGTACAGAAATGAACCTGAGCCAGAGCAGTGATGTAGTACATGCCAGGCACAAATAGGAGCAGCAGGGGAAGGTCCCGGCAAGATTAAGATCTTACTGTGCTTTATGATTTAATTCCATGCATTAAAATATTATTTTTACTTCTAATCAATATAAAATTACTAGTAATGTTGGATATTTGCACAAAATTTATGGAATGTGAAGTCTATCCCACACCTGCAGCACAACTTCAAGTATTCGGTCACTGCCCATGGCTGCGGCCCTGGCCGGGTGCTGACAGATGGCAGCGTGAGGGAGCTCATGTCACCTGTGCACCTTCAAGATCAAGAGCAACCAAGAGACAGCAAGCACAGAGTCTTCTCTGATTGTCGTTACACCTCCAATGCCTGCCAAAGTGCCTAGTGTGTGCAAAGTATCAGGATTTGCTGGACAAATTAAATGGAATTTTTAGTTTTCCCTTTTCTAGCTCCAGTAACGAAGCCCCTCTGTGCTGTGTTCGGGTTTTCCAAGTTCAGACCGTGAGTTCACTTCAGACTGGGCTTGGTCTTGGTCGTCTCCAGAGGCCCGACAGCTGCCCGGACGCACTCCCAGCTCTGAGCGCCTGTTGCCTGCTGTAGACCATGAGGTGGGCTAAGGTAACGGGCTGTGACGGGGCAAACGCCATTGTCACCTGCCTGGAGGCACTTAGTTGGGTGCAGCAAACATAGGATTGATGCCATTTCTCCCATGTAGGATTCTGTGACCTATATTTGAGCATGATTTGTTGATCAACTCTGTATTTTCAATTATTTTGATTTGCAAATGTTTGCCCTGTATCTACATAACATGTTATTGTGTCTTAGTATTATCAGTCATTTTCCAAAGCAGTTCACCTCCAATTTCTTAACTCAAGTCACTAGAACATTAGGAAATGAAAATGACAGCCAGAAGAGTGGTGAGGCAGGGTGATATTTTACATTTTTAAACTATATTCCAACAGAAGCCTCGCCACCATTCATCCCTCTTGAGGTCCTGCCTCTTGCTTCAGACACCCCTGTCCCATCGCTCTTGGCACCTTCTGCAGAGTTCTGGGCCCTCTTTCCTGAGGGTCTTCAGTTACTGGCTTGTGGCTGCCTCGACGGCCTGGCCTGATCCAGCGTGTTTATCTTGCATGGTCCTTTAGACTAGGAGGGTGAACCAAAGTTGCACAGTGCCAGATCAGGAGAACAAGGTGGAAAGGACATGGCCCTCCCTGCTATAGATGACATGTGGCAGTGGCAGTCACCATACTACAGTAAAAAGAATCCCCAAAGAGCACTTCTAGAACTTCAGAATATGGCCAGTGGCCAAAATAGAAAAAAATATATAGTAACTGGAGAAAATGAGATCAAAAGACCAGGAAACCAGAGTATTATGTAAACTGACCAGCATGGAATATAGGCTACTTATATTTGCATTGATTTAATCCAATAGGAGTAATAGTCTACATTTAAAATGTAAACCACTATTTAGTTTTTAACCTCACAAAATGAGAAGTTTAAATTCTGTAAAACAAATAAATACTTTCATGAAATTGTGCTTTTAATAAAAGTGGTAAGAAAGATGGGATCACTTATTTGAAACAAGGGGAATATTCTGAAGGGCAATGTGTCCCCTACAGTCATCATTATTTAAAATGTAATATTTGCCTTCTGATTTGCTCCCATGGAGGAGTCTGCTCTAGCAGACCGAGAGAAGGACTCCTGTCCGGTGCATTGATGGCCACCTGCCGTGCTGGGAGAGTGCGGGCTCTGCCTGAAGACCGAGCCACACAGTGGGGCACCGTGGGCAGTCACAGATGTGCCGGTAACATCAAGTTGACAACCAGCCAAATCTGACACCCTCCTGCACAGAGCCATAAGAAAATAATTCCATCAGCAGCCGGAAGGAGTTGGAAGTGACTTGTTCCTCCAAGGAGCCTCCAACTAAGGACCCAGCCAGCTGACGTCTACATCAAGTTGTTGAGAGACTTCTGGCCCACAGGAGCAGAGGTGTAGCAAGTGTGTGCTGTGTTAAATCGTTGTATTTGTAATACTTCTACAAAGCATACCTTCATGAATACAATCTGATTTTTGAGCACCTTTATTAAAGGATTGACATATTAAAGTGTAGCTAGGGGTGTGTGTGGGTGTGTGTGTCTTTGGACTCTCAGTTCCCATTGTATCCCTGGGTTTATTCAGTGCTGCAGTCTTGAGGGAATTTACTCAGTTCCCCTAAACTACTCCCGTATTTCCTGCCTCTGCCGGATGCCCCACTCCCCACTCCCCACCCCCACCCCCGTCCATTGAGGATGCTCCTGTTTATCTTGCAATCTTGGTGAAAACCCTTCCTTGGAAGACTTCTTTGAGCTTCCCATGGGTCCCAGATTACTTCTTCCTTCCTGCCAGGGAGATATTTGAAGAACATTCTGTCGGCGCACTTATTATACTGTTTTAGAGCTGCAGATTCACACGCTTCCTCTCAAACCTGGAACTGTGCAGACAAGAGGGACTGTCACGTGCACCCTGACTTACTGGCCCCTAATAAAATTCACTCTTCAATACACACAGGTCCCAAACTATTCACACACCTGTGGCAACTGAAATCTATCCAGCAGCCTCTCTTGATGGCAGAGTTGACTGCCTTGTTGCTCAAAATTCTCATCTTTCTTAACAATAAAAAAGAGTTTCAAAACAGGTAGGAAAGTTTTCATTTAGACATAGAAGATAAATGATGGTTGATAGTTTTGACTGTGAAAAATTAATTCATAGACAAGCCTGGATAATCTGAAATGAAGAAACAGAGCTTCTGTTCAGCAGCCAGATTCGCAGCTTTATACATCAGCAGAGTTTCATAAATTTCAGCTGTACTTGTTCTAGAAATGAAATAGATAAATTATCCTGGGGATAGTTCAGTGTCTCTGGGACTTTGGTTCAGTGTCTTGGGCCCTTCTGGCCCCAAGCTGCCACTGTCACAGATGAGGGCTTTATCCCCCTCAGCATCCGCTGGTCAGGAGGACCCAGCACTCTCAAGTGCCTGCTAACAGCGAGGTGCTCACACTGCAGGCCGTTTGATTAGGAGCTTCGAAACTAACTTTTTAAAGAGTGAGGCATTTGGATTACATTTTTTTCTAGAATATTCTTTTAAAACAACTCTTTTCAAACAAGTGCCATGACAAAGTTTATTTTTAGATTTAAAGTTCAGAAGAACTGTACAGTATTTGGCTTTCTGTGCCAGATATTTTAGCTTTCTCATTCTCTGTAGAGAAAAGGACTATTACTGTTACTTTCCAAATCATTTTGATTCTGTTGGGAAGATTCGTAAAACCTCATTTTAGTGCTTGGGAAAAAAATAATCTCCTTTAAATGCCATGACAAATATCTGATATGTAGCATAATACAGTATGGTGGAAATATAATTTAGAAAAAAGACAACTGCTATTTAGGTAACATTAGAGGACAGTAACATTTTTTCTTTGCACTTTACAGAAGAATCTGAGAAAAAATCCTCTCATTACTGTCTAAGTTGCTAAGTATTCATTGTGTTATTTAAGGCTAGCTTTTGAATTTTCTTGAATTGATGTTTTTAAGGCTTAGTTTTTATTTAAATGCTAATATATCGCTTAATAATCCTTCCTCTCTACCAAAAGAAAGAGAGAAACAGCACTGAAAACAATATTCACAGAACAGGTGTTTCCAACACAACGGTTCAACAAGACCTGCTCTGTTCAGAAGTGTGAAAGCGTTTCTCCTCTGTAGAGACAGTGACATGGGAACCGTAAGCGGAAGGGGCTCTCTACCCTCGGCCTGCACGAGTCACATTGTGCTCTGAGGACACACACAGCAGCAGCAGCACTCTCCTTCTCTGCAGCGATTCTCAAAGCTGTTGAAATGGTAAAATGTATATTTCTTACCTAGAAAGTTCACACTTGTGAATTAATAAACAGGGTGGCTTGGAAGCTGTTCCCATCATTAATGCAAAGGTGAAACTGTTCTTTCGTGGCAGGTGGGCCAATTAGCATCTTTAAAAGAAGCCATCATCGTGATAACAAAAAACCTTGGGCTTGCTGATGAATAATGATCCCATCTCGAAAAGCCCTTTGAAAACATTGGCTAATTAATATGACTCAGAAAGCTCCAATAGACTTTTAGCTTGACAGAGGCACTTCTGGAAACAAAGAAATGATCAGCCAGAAAATTATATTTTTCCTCTGCCGGTTGCCATACAGAGCTCTAACAGTCGCTTGTGTCAGAATGGGGACGGCCTACATTTCACAGTGCAAAACATGTTATTAATATAATCATTGTACTTTGGCTTTATCGGAAACACGATAGAGCAAATAACCTGAAACTCTCCTTTTAAAAACACCCCAAAAAGTAACATATAATGTAGACGACATCCTCTGCAGAAGATGGTTTGGATTGCCAACGTGGGAGGGCAGGGATAGTGCTGGGTGGATGACGGGGAGCGAATGCTGCGCACCCCGGGAGTCTCCAGCCAGAAGTCGGGAGTCTCCAGCCAGAAGTCGGCAGCCTCCAGGCCTTACAGGACCAGGTGTGCAGTCGGCTCAAAGAAAACAGGCTCCCACGAAGCCAAAGGCTGCGACTGAGACCCCTACCCAAAGCCGGGACTCTTCAAGGCTAGAACTTGAGTAAAAGCGTGAATGTAAAAGATAGGGTGAATTAAAAAATAATTGTCAACCTGCAATGGCAAGGGTGTTTTTCTGCCTTGGCTTAGGCTCTGAGAGCGATCAGTTTCTTCCAATGCGTTTAACCAGTAACATGTCTCACTCAAACAAGAAATGTGTACAGTACTTTTTAGTAGGTGCACAAACTGAGAACAAAATACCATAAAAATGGCTCTGATGAGGCCATGACTTCAGCCATGACAAAGTTTCTATTGATAAATCCTGTTGGGGAGAAAAATTTACAATGAGACAAACAACTGGAGGAAAACACTCATGGTGAGAATCAACAGACGTGACAAATAGCACAGCTCCAAATGTAGCATCCGTGTGGAGAAACTGTAGAATAAGTGCGTTTGTAACAAGTGAAGCGCTATTGAAGGAGTTTAATAAGAGATGAAAGAATAAGGAATGAATCAAAGATGAAAGAACAAGAAAGGAAAATTTGAAAACGAATCAAAACGAATGTCTGGAAATGTGAGCTAATCCTTCACAGTAGGAGCTGGGTGGATGGATTATATTATCCATCGGAAATGGAACTGAGAAAGACGGAAGCTGTATCTGCAGATGCTATCAGGGTGGAGGACCAGAAAGTAAAGTAAGAGGCAGAGAGCTGCAGTTGAGCCAGCAGACCCAAAAATCTGGGGAGAAGGAGGGAGAAAATGTTGGCAGATGACGGAGAAGCAACGGAGGGCTCACGTTCACACGCGTAGCAGCGTGGCACAATGGGGAGCAGGGAAGGAGCAGATGCCTCAGTCTGGAGCACAGCGCTGCTTGCTCCGGCCAGCAGGGAGGACTGCATTCCTGGGTGGGACAGGCATGCAGAGTGGGCAGGCCAGGGCTCGGGCCGCCTGGTGGCCCCAGGAGGTGGACTGTCAGGGAGAGTGTGTGAGAAGGCATCAGGAGGCCTCAGTCAGGGGACCTCGCAAAGCGATCACTGGAGCTGGTGGCCCTGAGGTTGCCAAGGGGAGTGGCTTCAGGGGGCATCGGGCCAAGCTGCAGTCAATGTCCTCAGGCCCACCGCAGCCCTACACCCAGAAGCCCGATGAATGCCCTCCTGCCATGATGCCCAGCCTGCTGAGGACACTCACTGCCAGAGGCAGTGCTTCTGGCGGCCTCTCCATGTCATAGAGTATCT
>PVKN010041607.1:0-10530 GCA_004027915.1 Capromys pilorides
CTGGTGTTTGAAACGAAGGCACAGGATGGGCAACATTATACAGTATTTCAGAAAGATCTCTGTTTAACTCAATAAACATTTATAGGAAATCTATTATGTGCAAGCCCTACTAAGCCATTATCAACACTCGATAAGAATTACTTTAACAGCTGATGTTTTTCCTGGTGGAATACTCGGAAGCGCCCTGAGACAATGAAATCAATCTGTGCTTTTCTCCTAAGTACTCAAGTAGTGTAGAAAATTGGACTTGAACATTTAGAGTTTCTAGCAGTGAGGGCAAGAGGGCTTTCACTCAGAACCGCAACTGCAGAAGGTGAGGAGCTGGATGCTTTTTGTGTAATGATTTCAAATAGCAATGAGTTAATCACAGCAATTTTGTTCCGCTGAGCGCTCAGTTTGCCCAAGAGCCACCGCCAGCACATTTTGGTGGCTGGATTAGATTTTGGCCTGACTCTGCTGTCTCTGAGGGCGTGTTCTGGGGGGAGCAAGCAGCCTGCAGTGACAAGGACACAGGAAGCAACAGCTAACCCTCAGCTCAAGATGCACAAAGACTAGAGTAAAACAGACTGACATTCAATCCACTGATCTAGTAGAGATCTGGCCCTAATAATTAATGCTACTAAGAGGTGTGGCTCGGTGGTAGGCCACCTGCCTAGCAACCACAAGACTCTGGGTTCAATGCTCAGCACTGTAAAGGACGTAAATATAAGCATAACTGATGCCCTTGTGTGTTCTTGCTATTACCGCTTTCTGTAAGACAGGCCATTCCCAAGACTAGAGACCACTGGCAATTAAAAAATTTAAAGTGAATTTTTTAGTAGATAACTTTTAAGATAAATGACACATTTTAAGTCTTTTCTCCCCTGCTTTTCATCTCCCTTTTCAAGTACAAGTTTCCTTTATTTTATAGGATCTTACAAAGTTAATTATCATATACAGAGATTAAAAAAAAAACAGACTAGCAGGCCATGTAAACCATTGCATTAAAGTGGACTTTTAGATGCACCTGTCTGCACTAGATTATAATACCTTCTGTTTTCCTCTTTCCTATATTTTATTAAATATATGTATAGTTTCCATGTAAGAGAAATAATGTGATAGTTAAGCTTTTGTGTCTGAATTATGTCACTTATTAGTCTCACAGGAACTACATTTGCCTACAAATGACTCAGTTTATCCCTTCTTATGATAGAGCAGTGTTGCACTGTGTATAAATATCACACGTTTTAATCTGTTTATTGATGGGCATTACAGGCTGCTCTGAACTGTACTGCTATATACAAGGGCATGTGTACATCAGCGGGATACAAAGATCTTTAACTCTTTTGGAAAAATACCTTGAACGGAAATAGCTACGTCAGAAAAACTACAAGTATGAATCCTATTGGGCTCCTTTCACTTTAACTCCAAAGACTGAAATTTCAAACAAACCAAATGTTAAGATAAGGAAAACCATGTACTATAGATTTTAAAATTGATTTGTTTGGTACAGGGTCTCTCTACACAGCTCAGGCTCCTAGTGATCCTCCTGTCTCAGCCTCCCCAGCGCTAGGATTACAGGTGTGCACCCGCCATGGCTGGTTTGTGGTAGTCGGCATGCCATGCCCAGGGTTCTGGGGCTGGCTCAGCATACAGGACCTGGGATCAAATCTGGGTTCTTGGTGCTTGCCAAGCAGATGCTTAGACTGCGAACTATCTCCCCAGTCCCAAGGGAAACTTTTTTCTTTTTGAAACAGGGATCAAACTCGGGACCTCACACTTGCTAGGCACTGATGCTGCTGAGCTATATCCCCGGCCTTCTATGTCATATGGAACGGCTACAGGTTCAGCATGCAGAAGCCCAAGGACAAAGATTCCCGGATATACCAAATAAAACTTTTTCTGAGAGTATCCGCTTCATGACCTAGGGGAGGAGCTGGAGACGTTTTGTATGAAGCCAAGCAAAGCAAAGCCAAGCCAGGCAGGGAGCGAGGAAGCCACAGGGAAATCCATCAAGATATTGCTTTAGCAGCAAAGCTGCCGAGGGACAGGGACATAGCTCAGAGATGCCGCACCTGACCAGCAAATGCAAGGCCCTGAGTTTGATTCCTGATACCAAAAAGAAAACCAATAATAAAGAAAAGCTACCTAAAAGTACCATCTAGCAGTACATGCAATGTTTAAAAGTACAGTCAAGATTTCTGTGTTCGGGTGCCCCATACACCTCTCATGACAGGTATCAGGCAGCATGCGGTAAACCAGCCCTGAGAATACACCTGCATTTCTTATCTGATGAGGTCTCAGTTGCTAATCCTTAATAAGCCCCTTATGAGTTAAGCTCGGCTTTCACTATAATCCTTCCCCGCATATCTGAACTTGCTGTGGTTTTTTTTTTAAAAAACTGCTATTAGCAGTGACTAAAACTTCTAATCCCCTCTCTGCTTTCATTATTAACACACACAATTATCATGCTGTAGCATTAAAGCACCGTGAAAAACTTTATCTTACTTCTAAATCTCACTATTTTTATATAATAGTTAAAGATTTTCACAGAAACGCCGATTCAATCATCTGAGCTGCAGTTTTTTTAAGACCGTAAACTACTTTAGCTATGAGACTAATTGGCATCGCTTACCAGGGATGGACGCTTCAAAGTACCTGGAATGGGTCCATTACTAACGCAACTGCTTTTGAGTTCGTGAAATGCAAGGGCGGATTTTCAGTTGATTCTTTGAAAGAAAATCAGAATCCATTTTGGAGATTAATACAGCAGTCAGACACAGACTGGAATTCACCTGACCTGCGGTGATTCTTAAATCAAATACTGTGGCATCTTTCTCTTTAATCTCATTTTGCAAAGGTAACTACGCAGTCCCAATGCTGAGAACAAGGACACAGCAAGGTACCTGCTGGCCCTCCAGTCCTTGCCAAGACTGGGAGGCAAAGGCTGATGTGTGACTCTACTTATTGTCAGGGGTGACTTCTGACTCGGGGCCACCTCTGCAACTTTCTGTTAGTCCTTTTCATTCCAGCTCATAGTCAATTATTTGACCTTCCCACAGTTTCCATACTATTGAAAGAACCACCCCAGGACAAGAGTTTAAGCCTTTACCTCACCCAAGCTCTCACTAATTCCACCCTCAGGCTGGAATTTCTTATTTTTTTTAACCTACCAGACCTTCACAAGGAAAGAGTATTTTATTAGGGTCATTCTTTTATTTTTCTTTTCATTCTTTTTTATCGTCAAAATCTGAGGAGGGGTTGGATCGAAGGAAGCCTGGTGGACACGTTTCATGTGTACACAATTCCAACCTAAAGTTTTAGAAACCAGGACCAACCTGGTAAATGAGAAACGAAATTCACCCTTAAGAGTCATCTTAAAGATATATGAGAAAAGTTAAAATCATATTAGGGCATTTATGCACCTACACACACAAGATAGCTAAAATAATTATATTACGAATTTCTATTAGTTTATTGAAAACATTTGTACTTATATTATTTGATCAATTTTTCCTGCCTGTATCTTATAAGCTGAGCAACTACTTTGAAGACAACAATATGCACTATATAAACCCGTGTTAATCTATTATGTTATGCTGAAATTGTGTATCATCATTTTTATTGTTTTTTTCTCTTTTAAAAAGAAATCACATAGTACCAAGGTATGCAAACAAACTCTATTACGCCTAATTCCAACTAAAGGAAAAAAGAGAATAATAAGTACTATTTGAGGTCAGGACATTTAGAATTTTGGGATTATGAGTGTTCTATTGAGAAACAGGTTGCTAAGGGAACATGGTTCAGCGAAAGATATCATGAGGTTGTTCTCATTGCTGTTTGTGGAGCTTCAATGGTCATAACCAGGACTGAAGTAGAAGACAATTCCTGATAAAGCCTTAAATTAATCACTGAACACCAACTAAGGCATCAGGTATAGTGAGTAAATGGACAACAGACCTGTGTCTTATTAAAAACCTCATGAAGAATAGTTCTAAAAATCCTCATTCTGGGCTGGAGGTTCTGATAACTCCTCAGTCAAAATGCCTGCCTGGCAAGGGCAAGGACCCAGGTTGGATCCTGGTACTGCATGCCTTGCCACCCAAGAACCAGGGTGTGCTGTGCTG
The DNA here is from genome assembly GCA_004027915.1 of Capromys pilorides. Lineage (NCBI taxonomy): Eukaryota > Metazoa > Chordata > Mammalia > Rodentia > Capromyidae > Capromys > Capromys pilorides. The sequence goes on from PVKN010041607.1 coordinate 4,107, forward strand.
GCCACTGAAACTGAGTGTGGTGGTACACATCTATAATTCCAGTGCTGCGAAGGCTGAGACAGGAGGACCTCTATAAGTCTGACCAAATCAATCAATCAATCAATCGACCAATCCATCCATGCTCTTTTTCTAGGATTGATGGCTAGTCTAACTCAGCCATGGAGTACAACCATCGTATGCACAAGGAGCTGGGATCAACCTCTAGTAACACACACTCACTCTCTCTCTCTCTCTCTCTCTCTCTCTCTCTCTCTCTCTCTCTCTCACCACCCATGAATGCACACACATATTACAAATGGCCACTTGCAGGTTTCTGTTCTTAGAAATATTAAGAACCAGTGTTTCAAGCTTCCTGAAAATACTCAAAACGTATCTTTACATTTCATTTCATTAACCCATTAGAATTGTATGTAACATAATGAAATCCTAGAGTTAGAAATACTGACAAAGATACCAACTCAAAAATTAAAATCATCTAGGCAGAACAGCTGGAAAAAGTCTGGGCTTTCAATGCAGACACCAAGCCTACAACTCCACTCCACTGGGAACTACACAAACTTGGCAAGTCACCCAACATCTGAAATTTATAAAGCAGAGATATCACTATTGTCTTCAAAGCTAAATGAGATAACTTATCTAAATCACCTAGCGCAGTGCTTTGGCACCTGGTCAGCACTCAATAAATGTTAGCTGCTATTAGCAGGAGCTGGAAGACAGCCCGTGGCCAGCCGGTGTAGGAGGCCACATCTGTCCACCTCCAAAACCCAGCATGTTTCCATTGCCTCTCTGCTATTAGTGTGAAGTCAACATCACTACTACTGATCAACATGTGTAACATTATTAAGAGGTTTTAGAAGTTCTGACACCTAGATGATTAAATGTGAATCCTTCTGGAAAGAACTAGAATAACACCTGTGATTCAGACTGAGTCTACAACTGCACTGCAACCTAGGTTGTAAAGAGATGAGCTCATTAAATATTCCTGTCCCTTTTAACATTATTCTAAGGCCATCTAGGGTTAGCTGCTCTATTTACATTCCGCTGTCCAGCAAAGAATTAAACAAATTCATGGTGGTTTTCAAATGTTCAAAATTAAAGGTTGAGAAAACTAGGTATTCTCAAAACCATGAACCAATGAAAGATTCCTTTTTTAAACTGTTCTTTGCCAAACCTTTAAATATCCAATAAAATAATCTCATTTTCTTTGTTTTTAAATACTGTAAATGGCTAGGACCCAAAAAGCACAGTTATCCTCAAATGCCTCCTACTAGGGCCTGCCAAATTCTGTGGTTCAGATGTAATTGAAAAGTATGAATGCGTAACAAATGAGATCTAATGGAAAAGTGGATGTTTCACAGACCCCTTTTGTTTCATCATCCATTAGGAAGAAACAGAATACATTTACCCACATGCCCATGTACATGCACATATATGCATACAAACATACACAAACCCACTTGAGACGGAAAATAAACAAAATTAATTGACATGTTTTATTTCTCAGTTGTGGACAAAAATTGCCAAGAGTGCCAATATAAATTAATGAATAAATATAAACAAATATAGCATTCTTTAATAGAAAATTAAAAGTGTAATACAACTAATAATCACATTCAACATTAAGTTAAAACAGTAATTAGAATAACATGATCTTTATCTTATGAGGTATTTTCGGGGGAGGGATCATGCTATAAAGCATTTTAAATGGTGTGCAGTCACTTTCTCACAAAAGACATGCTTTTCATATATCATGAAGGAGGTTTAAACAACAATTTGTTCCAAAGAATCAGTGATCACTTAATTAGCAGCTTTCTGTCACTAGGTACTCAGACAGAGATTAAGCTGTCTCAAAGGAATTCACCTACTGGGGAAAGGAGTGACCTGAGGTCCTCACTGTTACAGATATTGGACTTCCTCCTCCGTTCATTTCCAACATTCATGCAACGCCGGCTACAGACCTGGTCCTTTATACTACACATGGTGCACCGCAGAGGAGGTCTTAGCCCTTGCCGTTCTGAAGTTGATGGCCAAGTGCAGAAGGCCACACTCAGATTTTCAAATAGGGAGATGGGGGAATCTGAAAAACCCAGGCTCAGGACAGTGAGGGACCCAACACATCCAAGGAACACAATGAACTCAGCTAGACAGGAGGAGAAAGCAGGAGCAGCATGAGGGGAGGCGAGGAAAAGCCAGAGTGGCTGAAGTGAAGAGCCAAGTGGGTGACACTCAGAAAAGAAGGCAGAGAGGGAACATCAAGGGGAGTCACAAGCACAGTGCAAGTTTATGTGAAGGAAACGGAAGCTAATGAAAAATCACAAACTAGAACCATGAGGGGATGACTAGAGCCACGCAAGGCTTGGGCAGTAATGTCACAGCAAGAAGCCAGGCAGGACCACCAAAAAAGAAGTTACAGTCACCATCATTGCCATAGCAACGATGGTTTACACAGCCAAGAGCTGCATCACCAAGCCCTTCACAGTAGTTACGTCATCCAATGATGACTACAAACTCACAGATTAGGTTGTGCCCTGGGCCTGTTTCACAGATGGAAAAGAAAAACAAACCAGAAGCTAAGAAAAAGTAACACAAGCAGATGATAAAGTTTCTAAGTGCCCCCATCAGGTTTATAAATTCTCCCAGCATTGAGCCCTCCTCCATGCCATTATTTCTCCTCTAGGACTTTCTAAAGAGAAGAGAAATGAATGAGGGGTCGCCCTCCTCTCTGGAGACTTTCAGCAAGAACAGAATCATGCCTGCAGTTGGCCTTTATGTTACACAACGCTTGAATAAGCCAAAGTCACTTTGGTTGGGGACCTACACTGTATTCCCTAATCAGCCACAAACCTGATATTACAATGTGCCCTGTCTTCTCAGAACAAAATCCAGCCTGGTGTCACTCTGAACTCTGGGTGCCATGTCTGACCCCTTAGGACAGCCCATAAGGCCGGTAGTCTACAGATTTTTAAAAGTATCCTAGAACCTAGAAAAATACCTGTAGCAGAGCAGATGCTCTGAAAATATTAAATTCATGTAAATAAGCTTCCCAAAGTCAGGAATCTTACGCATGTCTGGGCCCAAAATTTTATTTTTATCAGAGAAAAATCTCTCTAACTTCTCTGACCTTCTTATAAGGCATGAGACAGATGTGGTCAGATCTTTCCAGGTCACCATTATGGGCTCTGATCGTTGCACCTGGCTGTAAATGCAGAGATGTCACTGGGGAACCAATGAGGCCTTCAGGGTCCCCTCTGTCTGGCTAACAGAGACCTCTCAAATGTTGTCCTAAGCACTTGTATCTATTTCTAAGGACTTTCATATCCTATCCACCACTTACAGTGTGGAAGTGCTAAATTTTCTGCTTCCAATCTACAATAATCCAAGGAACTAGATACCTATTTCTTGGCCTTATCAAAGGGTGCATGTTTTAGTCCAGACATTTCATTACATCTGCTTTTACTGCTTAAAAGACATCTTTCCTCAGACTTCTCAACTGTTTACAAGTCTTAAGGTTAACTTAAATGTTACTCTATTTTTGCTAGTGAGTAGTATTACAGAGCACAAAGAAAATAGAAAATGAACCACCAAACATATATTAATTTATTCATCTGTTTCACAAAAGTAGTAACAATTTCAAAAGATGTCGATGGCATCTGTCCTTACCATGCACCCAAAATTTGACAGGGAAGGTATAAATAATTTAAAGATAATGGGAAACACGGAGACAGGACTTTTAGATATAAGAGGGGAACCAAGAGATGGTAGAGAGAGAAGGGGGGAGAAGGGAGGTGAAAGGAAGGGAAGGGAAATTAACAGGAATTAAAATGTGTTATGGAGGCTGCGGATACAGCTCAGTGGTGGAGAAGTGACTACATTTCATCTGTCAAAGAACCAACTCTTCAATTCATTGATTCTTTGTATTGTTTTCTTTGTCTCTAATGCATAAATTTCTGCTCTGAGATTTAGAATTTCTTCCATTGCATGCATTTTGGACTAAGCCCACTCTTTTTCTAGAAGTTTGAGATTCACCCTTGTTTATGTGTGCTTGCTCTGTTTTCTGGATATGGATATTCACAGATATACATTTTCCTCTTCAGACTCTTTCATTACGTCTCATAAGTTCCAGGATGGTGTACTGTCATTATCATTTAATTGTGGATACTGTCTAATTTCTTCTTTAATTTCACCTGTGACTCATTGGTTCAGGAGGATGCCATGTAATTTACACATGTTTATGAAAGTTCTTATAGTTTCTTGTGCCATTGATTTCCAATTTCATCGGACTAGGTATAGAGGATAATATGTAGTGGGTAATTTCAATTCATTTGCATTTAGTTAAGCATGTCCTATGAGCTAGTATGTAGTCTATTTTGGAGAACATCCTGCGTGCAGCCAAGAAGAATGTATATTTTGATGTTGTGGTGTGGTACACTCTGTAGAGACCTATTGAGTTCATTTGTTCAGAAGTTTGGTTCAGTTAGAGTATTACATTGTTGATTTTTTCATCTAGGTGATGTTGCTGTGGCAGTGGGACCCATAATACTTATGTATTAGTGCTTAATTTTTCATGCCTGTTAATATTTTACATAGTTCGGTGCACTGGTACTTGTTACATATACACTTACGACTGTTATCTCTTCCTCTTGCATTGTTCCCTTTATAAGGATGTAACAATGTTATCTTTCTTAATCAGTCTTGGCTTAAAATTCACTTTATCTGGAAATAGAATTGCTACTCCTTTTTTTCTGGGTTCCTGTTCAATGCAGTATTGTTTTCTATTCTTTGATTTTCAGTCTGTGAATTTTGTTTCGAATTAGATGTTTCTTTTATGCATTGTATTGTTAGACCTTGATCCTTTATCCATTCTACCAATGTGTCATTTGATAGGTGAGCTGAGATTACTAGCATTGATGGTTATAACTAATGTGCATTAACTTATTGTCATGTTATTTCTTGTTGTTGGCTCCTTCCACTTTCCCCCTTTGTTTATTTACCTTGCCTGGTGGATTTTTTCTGTTGGCATTCATGGAGTTGTAGTTCCTGCTCTATCTAGCATGTCTTTCAAAATATTTTGGTGTGCTGGTTTGTAATCATAAATTTCCTCAGATGTTCCTTTTCATTAAAGTATCTCATTTTTCCATTGTTTTTTCATAATACAACCATCTTCGTTGAAGAATGTTTTACTTTAGAACTTGAAATACTCCCTTCCAAACTCTGACTTAAGGATTTCTGCTGAGAAGTCACCGGTGATCTTGATGGGATTTGCCTTATAAGTGACTTGGTTCTCTTCCCTAAAAACTTTTAAGGTTCTATTCTTTTGTTGAATATCTGGAATTTTGAAAATGGTAGATCTGGCTGTAGATTTTTTTTTCACCATGGTTAAGTGGAGTTTGTTATGTCTCACTTATCTATATATCAAATGTTTTCCTTTTCAGGAAAGTTTCCAGATACTTGATATCCGTGAAATATATATATATATATATATATATATATATATATATATATATTACACATATATAATTTTATAATATATAATATATAATTTTATAATATAACGTATATAATTTTATAATGTATATAATTATTATATATGTAAAATTTGCAGTATCTTCTGCTTTTTCATAGACTCCAATCAATCTTAAGTTACTCTTCTTTGCCTCGTATAGCAGCTGCTATTATTAATTTCTCATCATGCCCTGCTATTTTTAAGAAACTTTCTTATGATTGCTACCTGCAAGTCTGTCTTCTAAATCAGAGATGCTTTCCTTACATTGGCTAAATCTGTTGCTGATGCTTTCAGTGGAATTTTTATTCTGGATATTTGCTTGATTCTGTCTTATGGATTCCATTTCTTTCTTGTGCTGAGCATTCATGTCTTCCATAATTTTTTTAAGCTCTACTTTTTATTTTTGTCTGCATCTGCTCTAGCATCATTAGGTAGGATTTGCATTGTGAACACCATCTTTGTAGTCACCAAAGAAATTATACTTGATTTGATTTTTTTTTTCTAGAGCCTCATTCAGTTGCTTTTGTGTTACAACTTCAGAAGGGCTAGGTGAGTGGCTTTCCCAATGTCCCACCTCTCTGCTCCCTGGGTTTGCCTCTGGTTAATTGGATGTCTGGGTCTGCATTTTGTTTAAGAGTCTTCTCATTTTATTTTATTTTATTTTTCAGTTTAATTCCTGGGATGATGTTCTAAGTTACCTATACTGGGTTGCTTTATTGCTAGCATATGTAACTTTTAGGAAATGACCACTTCTCTGAGGTATCTTCCAGTTGTAGCTGATTTTGGGGTTCTGAATGTTTTAAGATCCTACATCTTCAATTTGTCAAGGATGAGAAGTTGTTGTCTGTTTGAACCAGCCCCTGGTTCTTTGGCATTGTATTTTGTATGACCCTTAGTCAATCTTAGTCTTGGAATACCTGG
>PVKN010041608.1:0-10522 GCA_004027915.1 Capromys pilorides
TGGGAATGCACACTGGTTATAAGCACTTTGAAGGACTATTTAGCAATTTTTCTATGATCTGTGATTTGTTAATCCCTTTACTGAGTATCTATCCAATAAGATATGTTAATACACACACTGAGAAACATATACAAGAAACTTCATAGAAGTACTATTTTTAATAAAGCAAAATCAAAACAACCCCAAGTGCCCATCAGCAATGGGTAATTTCTGACAATATAATAACCGATTATGCGACAATTGGATTAATGAGCTACAATTCCCAGAATAGCTGGATGAATCTTCTAGCTATAATGTGAATAAAGTCAGATGTGGAAGAATGCAAAGTTTGTATAAAGTTCAAAATCAGGCAGAACTTAACTGACAAGTTTAGAGTGGTGAATATGAGAAAAGAGGAAAGAAATAAGTTCTTCGAAAGTCAGAATAGTAATCTCGGTAGATGGAAGGCCTTGTGGCTGAGAAGAGATTTGCCAGAGATGAGGGTTCGGGGAGCAGCATCTACTTTTTGGTGTGGTGCTTGTTACACGTGCATGTGTTTATAAAACTGAGCTCCTTCCTATGCACAGAATTGAAATCTTTCAAATAAGGATGATTGTGGAGACTAGCGAGCCCCTTGAAGATTTTAAATGACTCATCAGGGCCACAGTACTAGTCACCAGCAAGCAGCCTTCTGCCCTTACACTTTTCTGGAAGGAAACAGGATTCTTTCTCTTTGATTTTTGGAAACCTCATAGTATCAATATTTTCTCTTCCCAAAATCTGCTGTGACAATCCCGTATTCTGTGGATTTTAGACATCAGTTATCAATTGCCTACTCTTATACAAGATGTGGAATTGTAGGGTGTGGCACATTGCACACTACTGTGTGTAGACTGTTCAAGGCCCTTTTATAATGGAACTGGGACATTCCCTTTATATTGGAAAAGACTACAGCAGTGGTGGTGTGTGTGTCATTTGCTTCTCTTTTAAGATAAAGGATGTTAGTATATAGTTGGGCTTTTTCTAAATTTATACTTCAGGATTCAGGCTTAATTATAGTGTTGGAATTTTGTGATAAATATATTGGTTTCAGGTTGCAGTTTGGGCCCTCATCTCTATCTAAACATTCAACATTACTGGACTGTAGAGAGTTGAAGTTGTGACTTTTAGGAATTATGTGAAAATATGCAAACTATAACTTCAAGACCATTGCAAAATACACTTTTCAAAGCCACACGTAGGTCATGATTCCACAAGCATAGCATTAACTATGCTTAAGTCATTTTCTCAACTATTTCTAAAAAGTGTAATTTGGAGAATGATTTAGGAGAATAATTCCCTGATACATCTCTCTAGTCTGTGTTACCTAGCCTGAACAAGTCACAAAGACACATGTAGAGATGTTTATCAAACTGGAGCCTTTAACAACATTCACTGCGTCATGATGCTGTGATGTGACTGCTTTTATAGGATATGGAATCTTAAAATTCTGAAAAAGGTGTAAGGATTAAGTGTTCCACAGTTACCAATCACCATGGAAAGGTCACAAGACTGAGCTATGCAAGTTCAAATTCTATCCCTGCCTCTGGCTAGAATGTAGACCAGGACCATATTCTGTAGGAGAATGATGGTGTCCTGTTTCCAACACTGTGAGAACATTCCTGAAATATCAACTGAAGAGGAATAAGGTTTATTTTGCAACATGGTTGAGGGTGCTTCCATCTATTATCATCTTGTCCCTATTGCTTTGGGGCCTGCAGCAGCACGGAACGTCCTAGCAGGGGCACATGGAGGAGGAAGATACTCAGTTCATCACAGCCAGGAAGCAAAAATAGAGTCAGGATGGGGATGATCCTGATTCCTTTCCAGGGCACAATGCAGTGACCTAATCAGACTCTGCTTCCTAAACTTTTCAGCACCTCTGCATAGTGCCCCAGGCTGAAAATCAAGCTTGAACACATGAGCAAATGAAAAACATTTCTGGGCCACATTATGGCAGGTGTCAATTACCAAATGCTATTCTAATGGAGGGCTTTGTGCAAGATAGTATAAGCGCTTAGTTGTGCATATCGTATAGTATATGGTAGGACCTCAATAAAGCCTTCCTGAGAATGTCTACTAAAGTCCACAAAATATGTAATACATCGGAGTATTTTTTTTTTTGGGGGGGGAGACCTAATCTTTGAGCTCATATCTTCATAGATGAATGATGCTTCATATGATAGATATTTTAAAAAGGAATGAGAGGGCTTGGCACATAGCTTGGTAGCACAGTGTCTTCCTGCCAAATGCAAGGCCTCGAGTTTGAGTCCTAATGCAAAAAAAAAAAAAAAAGAAGAAAGAAAACTACAAATTGGATGCACAATGATGTTGTGCAGCAACGGTTTCCCACAGGTTTCCTTGAGACTTCTTACGTCCTTAACCTAATGCTGGTGTCCCACAAGGATCCAGAAATGGTTCCCCCCTCTTGCAATGAAGTCTGCTATTGCACTGTCATCAACCCTCCCTCCCTAAGTCACTAACTCTAAGCCAGTTCCGTTCAAGTCTGTGTCTACCCCACTATTGTCCCTCCTGAACTCCAAGTCCCCCAAATTCTAAAGCTGATCCTTCCTGCATTCAATCTTCAGTTCTTTCTCTTTGAAAGGACTATTTAATGGAGCTGAGACTGCTTAAGTGCTAAATTTTAATAGCCTCCTCCATCCCATGCGACACTCATCCCAGAAGCCAATCAACCAAAGGTCACCTGGAAGACTCCTCCAGCTTCCACTGACGTTTTGCAACAGTGAGTTCACCAGGAGTTATGATTCATTCGGAGCCTTAGGCAGTAAATAAGTACCTGTCTGCACAAACCTCTCCTTTAGTTCCTCTGTTATTGCCATGACAGTCTCGTGTGTTTGCAGTGGGACTGTTCTGGTATAATAATTCTGTCATACCTAAGTTTTAATTCACTTAATTATTTAGAAAGTCAGTTTTCCATCAGAGAGAAGGGTAGCATTGGATTTCCTTGAAGGTGTAATTAAATGCATGGTGTCCTGGCCTTGTGGAGACTTCATTCACTTCACACGATTTGTGCTCCAGTGCCCTCAAATAATTTCCATCCAAATAATTGCTGTTTCCCTGGAAAATAGTAATGGAAAAAGTGCTCATCCCTTCTGCCCCAGTCACTCTTTTATTTAACAATCTGTTAAGCAGTTCCAGGCACTAGGCTGGTTCCTGAGAATCTCAAAATAAATTAAAATCTCCACTGACTCCAAAAAGCTCAATCTAATATTGTGGGTTGGGACAGGGGGGAAGGGTAGAATACTCTACAGATTAAAAGGAGCTACATGATCTATAATAAAGGGCTTATCTCCTTCATCAAAGTTTCTTTGAAAAGGCTTTTAACATTTTTTCCTCTCCCTTTCCTATATCTGAAATTTGTCCTTGGCCTCCACATTCTTCCATAAACTCTCCAACTAATTATGTTTTTTTTCTCCTAAAAATTATATAGGTACCCGTCCTTCTTCAACGTGACTTTATTTCCTTGACACATACAGCCGGTGTAGCTCATCTCCCTGTTCTTCCTCAGACATTCTTTTCCCCTGGTTTCTGTGGAAATGTGTTCTCATTCCTAGTTTCCCTTAATCTCTTAGGTACATCTTGTATTTTCCTGTCTATATCATGATTGTTGTGCTTCTTCTGCCTCCTCTCTTCCTAGGCAATACTCACAGTTCTAGCAGTCATTTCTGTCGGGTGTTGTTTTTAGCGGGGCCACTCCCAAATCTGAATCTCCACTCTACATGTTTTCCTGAAAACAAACTCATAGCAGAAAGAATCTCCCTCTTCCCTACTGTTAACAAATGTTTGAAAAGTAACTGAACATCTTGTAACTCAGTGGTGTTCCTAATTTCCTGTTTAAGGAGATTATGGGCCCACAGAGGAAAGGGATAGATGATGTATAGTGTGCCTAAGGAGCATCACCTAGAGAGAAAACATTCTCTCAGGGTTTCACAGAGAGCAAACTGGTCAAGAAATGGTTGTGACTCAACCAGATGGCTAACACTGACAACAGATGTACAAGGCACTGTACATGGTTTCAGGGTAAACGCTGAGGGGATTTGACTGACTTTATCAGACTTTTGTTATGTAGGTCTTGCTTTATCTTGGTCTTAACCATCCAGCAGAAAAGTGTAACCACAAGGTATAAAAAGTAAAGCCATATTAATATGCTGAGCTGTAAAAGGCTCAAGTCAACAGCTTCTGACATAGCCAGTTCTGCTGATAACCCACCACTATTATGGACTATTGAACTATACATGCGACTACTTTCTGTTATTTCAATGAGAAGAAATATTTTTATTAACAGTGTTTAGAAAAGTTATCATGTCTGCATCTCGTACTCTGAACAACTACTATGAAGACAACTATATGCATTGTATTAATTATTGTGGCTATCCTACTAACATGTTTTAAAACTGTCTCATTGTTATTTCTTTATCATTAAAGTTAATAAAACTTATTTAAAAAGATAAGTTAACTGAAATTCAACACCAAGCAACCAAACTCTAAGTTTTCTCTCACATATGGGTTCTTTCTTCTGAATTTCCAACCTTAAGCAAGGAAGCCCTGGCATCTGGGTTCTGAAGACAGAAACCTCTGATTATCCTTTGCATTTTTCCCATCTTGCTCCCGTACTCAAGTAGTGGACAGTTTCTCCTCATTCTATCACCTATTAAGTGCTATCTTTACCCTTCTCCATTCCTAGAGCCACTTACTACACTCAGATATGCTGTATTGCTCAACTGTAGATTCTAATTCCTATGACCTTCGCCTTAAAATATAAATCTCCAGTCCTTCATCAACTGACCTCTCCCTAAAGTTATTTAACATAATTAAATAATTGTATTTTTTATTCCTAGCACTAAATGCTTTGATTAAACCAGTCTGTTCTATAGCTGGTTTCCCTGCAAACTTGTTTTCCCAAATCTGAAAAGACAAAGCATTGGATACTCCTTTTCTTTAATTGTAAAACCTTTCTGCCTTTTTTCCTGCAACCTTTCACTGGACTGTCTTTGTGAACTTTGGAGTGTCAGAGCCTTAACCAAAAAAATAAGAGTCCCTTCTTCCATATCCTTAGGATGTGATGAGCTTGCCACTTCAGGATGGTTTAACTGCCTGTCACTTCTCTCCCTTGAGTGCATAGGCTGTGCCTTGGCACCTATTATATTTCAAGCTCTGGCAGCTTCCAGAACTTTAAACAATTGTGGTGACTAATGAATGAATCAAAGGATGTCCAAAATATCACTGACAGCCCAGGGGACAGAGCAGGCCATGCATTTAGAAAGCACTAGGGTTTCGTAATGGAAATAACATGAGGATCATATCTTCAGAGAATGTGAAGAGTAATTCAAATTTTCAGCCTGTTATAGAAGAGATATCTTTGTTATAGTTACCTTTGTGACACAAGGTAAAATGCAGTGGATCCTTTCCAGAATCTTCTGATTCAAACCATCATCGTCTTCATATGATATTTAAATTAGATGCTAATCACATTGTCCACTTAACAAAATTCAAGGATGCTCCCCATGGAAGACAGAGACTAAATCTCGAAGGCTGCTCATCCTGCAGGCCATCATCTTGTGAGTTGAGTATAGTTAGATGAAAATAGGAGATTACATTATTGTTATTTGACTTGTGCATTTATTCAGCAAAATTTGTGGAATAAAGTCAACTGATGAGACAAGCAGGCTCAGGACAGGGGATTACAGTGCCCTGAATCATACAAGCACATTCTCCTCTAGTTCCTGGGTTATAAAATGGGTGACCCTCAGTCTGGTTTTTGATTACTACTCCTTAAAGTGATAAACATGCTATTTCCTTGAGATGGGTCCTGGGAAATAAATATTTCTGATAGATTTTTCTGATAAAACCAAGAAAGCTAATAATTGCCATGTCAGGCAAAAAAAAAAAAAAGGTGAAAACTAATTCACTGTGATCTCTTATGAAAGAGGGAAAAAGAACAAATGATGATTCACTCTGGATACAGACTGGAGGAGCTCTTTAGAGTAAGGATATCCACCATGTTTTAAATAATGGCAACAGACAGTGATTTGTATGGATTAGAGTTGTTAACATTCTGTATTTTAAGATACTCCCAAATTCTTGATTAGAAGCGTCTCTTTGTAGTGAAGGATTGATAGTGGGAGTGAAAGAATCTGATGAATTTAAAACTCAGATGAGAGAAGGCAAAGCCGTCCAGATCTAAACTGAGATACCATTAGTAGTTCCCATAAATCAAATCATGTTTATAGTGAGGATACAGTTGAATTACCATCTGGACTTTTTAACCTCGACATTTATTTCCGAGTCATTCCTAATTTTGGGAGTAAACTTAACCCTTCCTTTCATCTCCAGTTAGCCTGATGTCAGTTCCCTTTGAGAGAAATGATCTGATTTGTGACAGGGACAGAATGTCATGTGTAGCTTGAGGTTGGAGGAGCTGGCGATATACTTGCAAAACAAGCTACAAAAGAAAGAAAACATTCTCAGTTTTAAAACCAGATCCTTTGAGAAGAATGTAAAGTCAAGGATTGGAGAAAAACAGAAAATGTGCATTCCAGCTGATGAAGTTTGGGGAATATAAGTGGGATTCAGGTATATAATTATTTTAATTTCAAAAATTCTTTGTAACTATAGAGAAGCTTGACTAAAAATACAGATGAAAGATGTAGATTGTTCAGCAGCTTAGGCTAATGCTCTAATTAGGTGACTCAGTGATTTTCAGCGAGTAACTTATGTCTGGAGTCATTGTGGGTTCTTAATTTTCTTTTTTTTTTTTAATTTTCTAATGACAGATTGCAACGGGACAGATAGGAAAAGCTCAGACTCACCTACGCAGTCGTCTTTTTAATTTCCAGAGTTAAATACTTTGTAGGAAACACTGATTACTTCAGTACTGTTAGAAGCAAGAGGATGAATCAAGTGGATTAGTCAAGGAAACAACGACTTGGCCTAGGGTTAGGGGGTGGTGATCATAGTGGGGTTGGCTCAAGGGCGGGTTCCTTGCTCTCTGAACCTGCAGGACAATAGTTCCACCAAAACAACTTTGAAACTGAATGACAGAAAACACCATTGACTACAGAAATCATCACAGCTAATTCTTCATAATAGTCGTTGCTGTGAGGAAGCAGATTTGTGTGTTTGAGTATAAATTTATAAAATATAAAACAGCATAGTGTGATATGCAGCTTAGGAAAACAAGCAGCAAGCTTAGATTTCAATTTCAGATGTCACTGAATGGTGAAATAATATTGAGCAAGAGTCTTCCATTCTCTGGAATCGAAGCTCTTCACATCCCAACAATAATAGTATCTGCCTGGACCTTCTAACATCAAGCATAATAGTAAGCCAATCCATGAGCTGTCTGGCTCATGATTGATGATAGCTATTGTTGTATACATCAATACAGCTTCAAAGACTGTATGTATCTCTTACTAAGTCATGGGAAAATGTTATGCAAAATTATAGCAAACTTTCAATTTTATTTTAATTTTCAGTATTAAACTATGATAAGTAGCTGATGTGAAATTTACATTGGAGGGGCTTAACCAAGTCCCTGGGACAAAAGGCCAGGAGTGAAGAACTGATAAAGCAGGTAGCTTGTAGTTTCAGATATGAGCCTTAAGACACAAGTCAGAAAGCTGTGGCCAGCAATGATGCCACAAAAACACCCACAAAACAAGTGCTGTGTTTCAGGGCAGTTAGCAATTGTGCTGACGACTAATGATTCTTCTCAGCACATCCAGGGGAAGTTGAGTAGCTGTTTACTGCAAGCAGGTACTCAAATTTTCCACTTGCTTTACCATAAAGTTGGAAAAAATTACTAAGAGGGATCTCCTGTTCTCTTTTTCCTCTCCTCTAGCATGTTAACTTCAACATTTTACATGACATATTATGAGATTTTTTTCTTTCTGACCTTTTGACAAAAATAATTTGAGTTACTAAAAAGCTGGCGTTTACTGTGCTAGGGTGGAAATTGAAATGCAATTTATATTAAGAAAAGGTCCTTCGGCATTCAAACGTGGAAGATGAACTGATCCAGTTAGAAAGAAGTGATGGGTAAACAATGTTAAACAATGTAGAACTGTGTGCTGATGTGGAATCATACTTTAGGGTAGCTACTTTAGCTTACACTGTTAGAAGAAGGTATCATACACTGGTGGGTTATAAGTGATGGGGATTGATGGGTTTATTTCTCACAGTGTTACGAGCTCCAAGTGTGAGATCAGACACCAGCTTGGTCTGCTTTTGATGAGGGCTGGTGTTTCACTCTCATGACCTGATCGTCTCTGGTCCCCCACATCTGAACACCTTCACCTTGGTGGTTGGACTTTCAACACACAAATTTTAACCCGTTGAAACAGGAAAAGACAATCCTTTAGACTGGAGAGATCTGAAATTAGCCTAGCCCATCCCACCACGGGAAGCTCTGATTTCATTACTATAATTGGTCTCAGGGTCTCAGCATTGCTATTGTTAGGAGAACAAAAATGTTTGCCCTTTAGGAAAAAGATGTTTCACTCTGTGAACCACTCTTTTTCATCTTGAGATCTTAAAGTGGATGTAATTCATGGAATAGGCCATGTTTTTTTCTGATTTTATATGTAAAATGTTTCCTGTATTATTATCAATTGTATTCAGTCAGTGATATTCATGACAGTTATGAAAATCTAACAAAAATAGCAAAAAAAAAAAATAACAACTACCTATTATAGCTATTTAATTGAGGAGAGTATTTAATATCCTCCATTTCAGTTTGGTAATGTTTGCTTCCTTTCCTTATCTCACAAATAAGAAAAATTTGCCAGAGTAACTTGCATTGGGAGATTGTGGGAACAGTTTTTCCTAGATGGACCCCATATAAGCTGATCAGGGAATCGCTTTTGTCTGAGGACTTTCTTTAGAAAGGATTTTTGACTGTTTTCAAAGGTTGCCTTGCTAAGTTTCTTTGTGTCATTATATCTTTCATTTTGAGTTGAAGGTTTTTCACCCAGCCCTTATTTTAGATGACCTAACATTTTGCTCTGGGGCTGATGCCAGAACCCCTTTCCTTTCATTCCTGGCAAGGCTGTTGCCATTTCCTATCTCTCTCCTTCCTGAATTTACCTAAACTCAAGTTCCAGGCTTTTGTTGAAACCCTTTTCTCCCTTCCGCTCTTGCGTAACCTATGTCACATTATCTGTAAAAGGTTGCAACCCACTTCCCCTCACTGTGGACACAGGAAAGGGAAATGAAGAGGCCAGCGTTTGCTGTTGTGATTCGGGAGGTCAAGGGTGTGGGCAGGGTGGATATAGGTTTCAGCAGCTTTCGCTGCGGTGTGCGCTTTCCTTTGTTGACCAGCCCTTGCTATTGTGTTGGGAAGGCTTTTCATAACAGCCGCCGAGTTGGCTAAATGGCAGCACCAGGATGAAAAGGAGTCCGCAAAAACTTATGGGCGTGTGTTTGCCTGGGTGCCAACCTAGAAAGCCCACAGCCCTTTTCGCAGGTTGTACTGTGCCCGAGACTTCTCTCTTGTACCATGAAAGAACGTCGGTTTTTCTCCTAGGTAATACTCCTGGTATCTCATTAAAATGAATATTCTTTCACCACTTTTTAAGTAAGAAAATGGAAAAGGGGGCCTTAGACAGGAGTAATGGGCTGCCGGAGATCACACAGGCAGTGTCAGCATTGCCATTCAAAATTTACATCCTACTGGGGCGTTTTCCAACTTCCTGTGCTGCTCTTAACT
The DNA here is from genome assembly GCA_004027915.1 of Capromys pilorides. NCBI lineage: Eukaryota > Metazoa > Chordata > Mammalia > Rodentia > Capromyidae > Capromys > Capromys pilorides. The sequence continues at coordinate 9,746 of PVKN010041608.1, forward strand.
TCAAGGCCTAGGGGCTCCCGACACAGAAATGAAACTTTCAAGATAGGACAACTTTCCCCCATCAAAAGGGCAGTGAGATTATCTTTCGCATTTAAATTATCCTCTTCTCTTGCCCCAGGCTAATTAATGTTAGCTTGGTTTCCTTTCTTCCAACCCAGAGATACTTGGACAATGGCTCTCAAGGTGCCTGAAGATCTTTCGCTTGCAGCCGCGTCTCTTCCAGACCTTAATTTCCTCATTAGGGTCTTCTGCTCCGCCGTCCCTGCAGCCTGATAGCTGCCTTATGGCTCTTCCTTCCGGTTTATGGTGATTGCAAATGGGGCCTCAGAGTCACATAGCAGCGTAAACACTGCTCTTAACAGGATAACAGGCCTCGCGTTGAGGAGTGCAGCGCCTGCCGTGGTGTGGAGCTGGGACAAGGTGTGTGGAACACAGCAGCAGAAGAGGCAAGCCCGAGCTTTGCGAGACAGTTGAGAGGAGGCTTTGAAAGTGCAGGAGGAGATTAATGGATACACAAATGTCTTTGATTTATTAGCACTCCTTAAGTGTCAGAACTAATGGAATAACACATCAAAGGCAATGCTTCCCTTAAGGAGAGAGGCTACCATAAATAGGAACAGAGCGGGGAAAGAAATTAGACATGGTGAAGGGGTGGCTTGCCAGTCACAGCAGCCGTGCAGGGTCAGAGAGGGCCCTCTCATAGTGCCTGAGTCCAGGCAGAGACCTGGAGAGAGAAACAAAGAGACCAGGAGGGAGTGATTTCAATCACTGAGGTTG
>PVKN010041609.1:0-10523 GCA_004027915.1 Capromys pilorides
ACATACAGACCAAGGGAACATACAGAGAACACAGAAATTAAGGAACACAATATATTTAAGTGAACTTTGTTTTGTGAAAACACTAAGTAATTTGCCAGATAGAACTTAGACTGGAAGAAATTAAAAACCAAATACCTGAGAAAGAACTCATTCTGATAATGCATAAAAAAGTTCAAACTCAATAGTGAAAAACTACAATCAGAAGTGGCAAATTAAAATCCAATTAAACTCAACTGAAAGTAAAAACAAGTTCTTAATGGGTGAGGAGTTTTATTTTGTGATGATGGAAATAGTTTTACTACAGAAATTATGTTTTTAAAGAACAAAGGGAATGTGATATATGCTGCTAAATGTTTTGCTTTAGAGAAATAATTTTCATGGACTAGGTTGTTCTTACTAGACATTTGATCTCAGCATGGGGTGATGTCCATGCCTGGGGTTAGAAGCTCAGCACTGGAAAATAGGATTACTTTTACATCATGTGAGTGAATTATGACAAGGAATTTCTCTAAAATGCAAAATGGACAAGGAGACCATACAGAAGACTAAAATGAAGGGCTTAGACATGTTCAACCTCATTATCTCTCATGGAAACATAAATTAAAACCACATTGTAAGTGCTTGCCTGTCAAGTACAAGGTCTTAAGTTTGATCCCTGTTTAAAAAAATGTTATCATCTACGGTTATTAGAATCATTAAAACAAGCATGAAAGTTCCAGCAGCAGATGCTGATATGACTATCGAGATACAGAATTTTTACCTTTCTAGTGATCTGTGTAAAATTTACAGTTTCACTAGAATATGTATCTGAAGTTTATAGTAAATCTAATTACGTAGTTGCAATAAGATTCAGAAATTTCATTTCTGGAAATTTATCTCAGCAATCTGAAATCATATTTTTACTTGAAGACCTTATAAGTGGTTTGGATATCATTATTGCAATAGCAGAAAACTAGAAGCGGTAAAAATGTTCTGGAATAAGTCATTGATTAAACAAATTGTGGTTTGCTGCTACAGAATTCTACTCAGCAGTAAAACAGCAAAACTATGAATTTCCACAATCTGTATAAATCACTAGGGAATTATACTGTATAAAGAAATGAGCCCCAGAAATGTGTGTGTTATTCCACTTATAGAACAGTTTTCAAATCACAATATTATAAAAATGGAGAAAAGATGGAATCATTTGTGGTTGTGACTGGATGTGATGGGATCTGAAGGAGAGTTGGATATGAATATGGAAGTGCAAAAGAAGCTATTTGAGGGGACTGGGCTGCAGCCATGATTGCATAATGACTTTTCAGGTACTAAGTGGGCTGCATACAGTGGGGGTTCCATGATGTTATAAAAGAGCCTGGGAAGATTAGAATGAGACAAGAGACTGGGAACCTATAGAGTAAGACAGCTTCAGAGTAGGACTAGCAGCAGCTTCTGCAGATTTCCTCAAAGTCCTGTAAAGGTGTGAATACAGACAGCACAACCCCGAAGGCTTCTCAGCAGAGAACAGCGCTCATGCTGCATCATCCTCTGCTTACATGCAGATCTATGATTATGCACACAAGCAAAAGTCAAATCTAGAAAAGTTCCTCAGGTGTATTTCCACACAGAGTGACTCCCACTCAAGAAGCACTCAAGATATCTACAGATCGATTGATCGATCAATAAAGATATGTACAGAATTGGAAGAAGAAAAAGTAAGAAATTGAGGGATAAGAAGGAAAACAAAATTGAAAGACAAAAAATAATATTACTCATTAACTGCTCCTTTCCACAGACCAGCACAATTATCCAAACCATCCTGCTTACATATGTAGATAAATCTCCCGTCCAGCCCCCGTGGTAAGCCCTACCACGTAGAACTATCCACTGAGGAGATGATAGTACCATGTGTTTATTGCCCTCAAAAACCTTACAGGGGGACAAAATGTAAAAATAGAAGACATTGATATTAATGATCTTGACACTGTGTAGGTCTACACTAATATGAGCGTTTCAGTTTTCAACAAAAAAACCAAATTTTAGAAGTTAAAACAATATTAAAAATTGTAAAAAAAAAAAACTTTACAGAAAAAGATGTAAAGAAAACAATACTTCAGGCAACTATACTATATATTGCCTTTTAAGCTCAGTATTAATATAAAAGTTTACATAGTAAAACATCAATAAAATTATCTTTATATAGTAAATAAGGATAATTTATTATTATTTTAATAATAAATTATAAAGCAGGCGCACTGGCCCAAGGTTTGATCCTGGGGCCTGCATGGCCCCCAGGACACTCTGAAACAACAGTTGAGACTGGGCGTGGTGAGGTGCACCTGTAAGCAAGAAGGTCACTAGGAGTCTGTTCTAGTTGTGAGATCCTACACGCCCTGTAGACCCTTCTAAAATACAAAAAAAAAAAAAAAAGAGAGAAAAAAAAAGAAATGCATTTAGTCATAAATTAGTATAATGTAGTGTAGAGTATGAATAAATTTAACAATAGACTTCAGTAACATTCTTGGTCTTTACATTCATTCTCTTCATTCAGTGACCCTCAGAGCAACTTCTATTCCTGGAATGTCTGTTGCACATGCCCTGTGTTGATGTACAATTCAATCTTTTAAACCCTCTCTTTGCTAAACCTTTTCCATGTTTAGATATTTTCAGAGAAACAGATGACTATTATTATGTTGCAGTAGCCTGGAGTGACATGTTGCATGGGTTTGCAACTGAGAAGGGATATGCCATACCATATAGTCTAGCTGTATGCTAGCTTGTATCATGTAGATTGTGCACTTAGAGCCCATGATGCCAAAATATATTAAAACATATTTTAAAATATATATCCCCATTGTTAATTGGTACATGAGTACATTCAGTATCTTGGCTCTAATGGTAACAGCATGCATCTATGTAAGAGATAACATTGTTTAGAAGTGCATACATTTTCTAACTGCCACCTATGTAACAAGATACATGTAAAATAGAAAATCTACAGATTAAAAACATCAAAATATTTTGAATTATATGAATGTCAATGTCATGACTGTGGTATAGTATAATTTTCAAAATGCTACCACCTGGGAAAACCAAATAAAAAATGAAAGAATTTTCTCTTTGTTGAGTATTCTAGCTACATAAAAATTTATTTCCAGAAATTTTCAATGAAAATCAGAAACTCAACTCATATAGTCAGTTTGTTAACCATGTTTACTTAGTCTGAGAGTTTCACACACACACACACACACACACACACACACACACACACACACTTGTAACCAACGTTTTGGCTTGTCTGGACCATATTGCATAAATTGGGGTCTGGACCATATTGCATAAATTGGGAAGGGCCTTGTGCTGTGTAATTACTACACCAGGCATTTCTTATCAGTCAAATGATTTCTCCATGACTTCAGTTGTGAATAAGACAGAGCAGGAGAGTCAGAAACAGGGACAGACGTAAGATAGTGCTAACAATAACTTTGGAAATTACGATTTTTACTGTGGTCAACAATCTCCATTGTCAAGCTAACTGTCTTGAAAGCATTCTAGTGATTAGTAAAGCACATTTCTGCGTTTGTCTCTGTGCCCAATAGGGAAAGACACCGCATCCCTGTGCTGTCCTCTCTGGTGAACTTCACCTAATTTCTCCCTCTCTGTCTCCATGAAGTGAGCAGCCTTACTCTGCTAGGCCCTTCTGCCCTGGCGCTTCCTCATGGAGCCGGCCAACCACTGCCTGACTCTGAACTTATAAATCACACTATTTCATCACTTAGACTGTGTGCATTAGGCCTTTCCTCCCAGCGGTGTGGAAGCTGCCTGCTATAGTCCCTAGCAATCTAGAAACTGAGAGCTTGACATCTCACCACAAAAATATACTTAAAAAAAGTGAAATAAACTTCAGTATTCTCATACATCTCATTTATTTTGAAACTATGAATATCCTATTTTCCTGTTTAAGAAGAAAAGGTAATTTTATTCAAGTAATATGTAATTGGAGTGAATGAATTAATCAATTGACTCTTCAGACAAAACAGAAAAGAAAAACAAATGTGAACAGAGAAGCTACAGAGATCAACATATGTAAACAGAATTAGCAACAAAGGGAAAACGATAATGTACAGAGTCAATTAAGTAGGAATAATCAAGTGTTAACTATCATATTAGAATATTTTAATGTTACATCTTTACTGCATACGAATCATACTTTGAAAAAATAGCATCTTGACAAAATAATATTTTTAACAGTAAAAGTATTAAAATAATATTAAATAAATAATTACACTAATGAAAACTGCCTGGTGTACGACAAGCCCAAGGCCTGACCTCTCCGTAGCTCACAAGTGTTCTTGCTCCATGGAGTGCCGCTGACGCTACAGGAGCACCGAATCAAAGCACTGTCACTTCTGCTGAGCTGTCACCGCTGCCAACTTTATAATCATGACTTTTTAGGTACTAGGAATGCAGAACCTTGCTCCATATTGTAAACTGTCATTTAACACATTTGACAGGTTATACTAACGAAAGATCTCACCTGACTATAAAGCAAAGAAAAAAAATTCTTTGCTTCTCTCAAGAATAAATAAACAAATAAAGCATGCAACAAAAATCACAGTACGTATCAAATTTAACAGATTGTTGAAAGATTCTATAAATGTGTCTAAGTGATTGGGCCAAATTAATAAAACAAATGAATAGGACTATTAAATACAGGAAATATTGCTAATCAGTACATATCTGCAGTATGTAATATCTACATTTCTTGTATGAAGTTGGTACAAGTACGAATCACGTCTTTACTCCCTTTTCTCCTCATTTTCCTCCTCTCCCTACAGGCTGCCTCCATCTCTCCATTCCCTTCACCATTTGAGAAAGATTGATCCATTTATTGTACTGTCTACCTTTTATTTTATACTTTATTTAAAATTGTGGTTTCTCATATAAGGGAAATCATGTGATATTTAAGCTGGTGGTTTTCATTTATTTCACTCAACATTATAGTCTCGAGGTGAATCTATTTACCTACAAAAGACTCAGTTTATCTTTCTTTGTAGCAGAGTAGTACTCCGTTGTGTCTAGATAGCATGTTCTCTTTATCCATCCGTTTATGCAATGGACATATTGCATAAACTGTTTCTGATATGTAGCCATTATGATTCATGCTGCTACAAACATAGCAGACATCACTACTAAAGAAACTACAAATTCGGCCCCAACTGGAGAACATCTTAAGTTTATTTAGTCTCCAGATGTCCATACATTTTTTTATTCACCTATTTTCTTTACCCATAAAATACGTTATACTTAACATATATTCTACACCAAATGTGAAGAGTTTTGGTAGAACACACTCAATTTTACTATAAAAATGAACAATCTTAGACATTTTTTTTTTTTAAAATATTGGACTTGACTTTAAAATTTTCAAATCGGCTGGCGAGATGGTTCAGCAGTCTAAGGTGCCTGCTTAAGAAAGCTTAGGCAAGCGCAGGCACCGTAGTTTGATCACTGGGACCACATGCTGCACCAGCCCATCCTCAGGGTGGGCTGAGCTGGCCATAATATAAAAAATAAATAAATAAAATAAATAATAAATAAATAAAATTTTCAAACAGAAGAAACTATTCAATTTCATCATAAGCCCTGTATCTCTTTAATACAATGGATTTTTTTTTCCCAAAAGAGCAAGACTATTTTATATTGTAATGGGATCACTTAAAATAGTATTTTTGGTCAAAAATTTGAGTTAAACATATTTTATTATTTTTATTTTATTTTATTTTACTTTATTTTTGCAGAACAAGGAATTGAACTCAGAGTTAAACATGTTTTTAATATATTTCTTAGGTATATTTGAAGCTATGTTGAAACTCTGTATACAGATATTAAAGAATCCAGTGCACATTTTGGTTTTTTGGGATCTAGGAAAACTTTGTAAGTTTTGGTTATGCTATGACAAACCATAACTTTAATGAGAATGCTTTCTCAGAAAACATCTTCATAGAGACAGTTCTAAGATATAGATATAAAAATGTAAATGTCATAATAGACAGTTATTTCTTACAGTATCTTTTATGAAGTTAAATGTTTTATGTTTAATGACTATGGTCCGATAGTCTTTGGTATACTACTCAAATATTATTTTTCAATATTCTATTCTTGCTTCTGCATTTCTCTTTCATTCTAAATTATAAGGATAAAGTATTTCTTCTTATTATTTTCTTATCATAATGAATAAAATTCAAAAACACTTGCTGGAATGATTAAATAATAAAATACCTGAAAATTAAAAATTTCAGAAAGTTTTACCTTTACTGTTTTTCTGGCTATTTCCTTTCAAAATAATTTTTGAAGATACCTGTCTTCTTCTATATAACTATTTTTAATTTTTTCATGTATAATATTAAAATGCCAACGTGTATGTATAAATGTTTAGTTAATTCCTTTTACAAATGTTATATCTCAGGTCGGTGAGATAGCTGAACTGAATAAAGTGTATGCTTAGGCAAGCTTAGGCAGGCATAGGGACCAGAGTTCAACCCCCTGCACATGCCTTAGCAACCCAGTCCCCAGAGCTGGCTGAACAGGCCACAGAGTCTGGGTGTTGTGGTGCATGCCTGAAATCCCAGGGCTGGTGAGACTAAAAATAGATCATTAGGAGTCCAAGCTATATAGTGAGACCTTATAACAACCAAATACATTTTTAAAAAATGTTATATCCGGTAGTGAATAAAGCATGTCTAAAGTCAGAATTTGTAATAATAGTGATTAAAAGATAATTGTGTTTAAGGGAACTCAACTATATTTTTCCAGCAGAGGAGAAAAAATAATATAACTCCAGAGAAATCTATAATTTGATGCAATTCTTAGAGTTCCAAAACACACCTACAGAGATGAAAATCAAATACACACATCCGAGAGTATATTTTTTTGTATTAAGTTTATTCTAGTGTTCCCAGAGAATTCATTAAATACTGTTCCATCGACGTAATCAACATATAATATATTTCGGGCTAGTATTGTCTCTGAAACACCATTTTGAATTCATGATAGAACTGAACCCAAAATAAAACATGCAAAAAAAATTCTAATAAACAATTCCAACTAAGAGATTAAATAAAATAGATGAATTCATCTAACTGTGATTTGTTCTAGAACACACATTTGTATATCGAAGTTTTTCCTGTATGATTTTCATGCTATAGACATTTTCAAATCTTTGACCCTTGGGATTTCTGTACTGCTCAGCATGCAGTTAAGTTGCATTCAAACAACATTTGCATATGTAGTATGATTTGGTAGTCCAAACCCTGAGGCGCTGCTCTCCAAAGAATAAGCTGTATGTTTACTTGTGAATCTACTGACTTCATACAATTGAAATCCAAAAACAATGAGAAAAGCTATTTTTTGGAGGTTTATAAAAGTAGTTTCCTATTTGCATAGTGGGATGATATGTAAATATAAAATCTTTTCTCCTACTTTATAGTCTGTGTCTATAACTCTGTGTAGTACTGAAAGAAAACACATAGCAAAAGGCAGCCTTGTAGATTTGTCAGGTTTCAGGGTAAGCTTCAGTTTTATATAGATTTTCAGGTAGGAAGGATGAAGTAGAAATAGCTATGGTATTTCTACCTATATAATCTTCAAAGTAAAATAAGTTTCTATACACTATTACTACTAAGATGAAGAAGTACAAATAACTATTCAGACCCAGTAGGAAACCAGGCTTGATTTGACTCAGAAACATAAGATAACTTACTCATGAGATAGTAGCATATAATAAACTATCATAATGTAATTTAGAAAGTCAAGAAGGCAGTTCTTTTAGTATCCACAGGCTTGAGGCATAGAATTTTGTGGGAGATAAAGACTTTAACAGGAGTTAGCTGGCACTGAAATATGGAAAGAATTGTGTAAAATACAGAAGGACAGTGCAAGGTGCATGCTGTAGTAGATATTAGGAACAGACACTTGGAAATTTCAAACGCGAACAGGTTTCTATAACTGAAACTGCATTGGAAGCAGCACACATGTGAAAGACCAGAATGACAGGCATTCCAAGCATATTTCCATATTTTCTATCTCTCAAGTAAATGGTTTTTTTTTATAATAAAATAAAAAAGGGTATTAAAAGAGAGTAAGAGACAAGGAAAAATGCCATAGGATTGACCAGCTACAATTTTGTATATGCTTAGATTTCTAAATTTCTGTGTAAAAATGTGTAACTGCTTTTATCACATTCTATAGGGATTTTTTAGAATATCAATGATTGATGGAAAATATCGATTCTAATTTAAATCTAAGACATTTGATATTCACAAAGACAGTGATGTTAAGCTCAAGTACCTATGTTATAGAGCAATATTATCACTAAGCTTCTCTTCTGGAGGTTTAAGAATGTAAGTTCATAGATCAAAAAGCAGAGAAAAAGAAGGGCTACAAGGACAGCCAATATTTTAGCCCTATTCCTTCAAGGTCATTGAGGACTCAGGACATAAGATAACCTGTGCTATAACATCCTATAACTCAGTGGAGTCCCAGATTTTCTGTTCAAGAGGATTTTGGGGCCACAGAGGAGAGGGATTATTGATGTATAGTGTGCCTAAGGAGAGTCACCTAGAGAGAAAACATAAAGTGTGGTTAGCACTTAAATAGAATTAACTGTATGATCCCAAAATACCTTGCCATTTGTCTTTTAAAAGTCTCCCCCTTCAGTCAGGTGTGTTGGTGCAGGCCTATAATCCCAGCACTTGGGAAGCTGAGGCAGGAGGATTGGTGCAAGTTTGAGACCAGCCTGGGCTACAAAAGTGAACTGAACCACAGAGTGAGAACCTGTCTCAAAAAGACAAAAAATAAAAAAGAAGTCTCCTTCTTCCTTTCTGGAGCATTTCTAGTCCTAGTCTATGAGTGTCTTTTTATCTCTGCTTTGAGATTCTGAACCAAATAAAAATGATGACGAGTATCATCCACCTTATATACTATATTTGGTGCTGTGTCACTTCTGGGACTTTCCAAAAAGGAAAAATGATTGTGGCAGATAAACCTTTTAATTGATTCAGGTCATGGGGACAACCTGGATGGCACAACTGAAGATAATCAAGAGAGATGATTTGAGAATTATGTCACAAGATGTCAAGAACTGTGTGTGTGAAACAAGGGGGAATCTTGCCAAGGTCCTAAATGCTGGGTACACGGTCCATATTTTAAGCTCAGAGAGGCAGGAGTCAGAGAAAGCAAACTTAACTAAGACTCCTGCTCCAGTTTGCTGTACTTCTTAAGTTATGGTATACATAAGACAATGTAAATTCTGTAATTGCTCATAAATGAGATAACTTGAATTATATGTGGAAATGAGTGGGTTGATAGAAGTGGAGAAGTAGACAGTAGAGAAGACATATTATTGTTTAACAGATGGAGGTAATGCACTATAATAAACTTTTAATTTAACATAGAACATTCTTTAATACTTTTATCACTTTTAATTCACAATTCCCTACCAATTCCTCCCTGTACTAGAGAAGATGCCAGGGCTTGTAATGATTAATCATTATTATCACTCCGATAGCATCAAGAGATTCCCATGCTGATGAGTCACTGGAGCGCTGTACCTGTAGCTGCAGGTGGTGTTTACACACAGTGCCAGGCGCTGGTGCTGGGTCTTGGGGGGTTCACATTTCACTGGTTCACCTCTCGCTGCTTACCCCTCACCATGAACTAAGCAGCTTCTCTCCTCTATGCCTTTTGGCTATGACCTTGCTAGGTTAGAGTCAGCTGCTCATAGACCAGCTGACTTCTGCATGTAGCAGCCAAATTAAACCTCTCCTGCTTGATGTGGGTGTTGGTAGTTCGATGTTTCTGGGAATGTGAACATGATTCATTCAAAATTTAAATGCTCACCAAAAATTTTCAGAGCAATTTAGGAAAATTTTGAACATACAAATGTTAACTTGGCAAGAAATTGGAGAAAACATTCTTCTTGTTAAAGATGACAGCTCTTTTAGCTGAGAAATTCTGATATATGATCCTAAGATAGCATTACATGACTTAAAAACTGTTTAGAGAATGATTACATGTTATAAATTTCATCTCTTTTAATATACAGAGACTTTCACTTTGAACTGCTTTAAGAGCTTTGTCCATCCTGTTGGCCATGCCAGGTTTAAGATGTGCTTTCTGCATATAAATGACTAATTTATTTTACTTCTGTGAATGTCCTAGCTTCTTCTCATCTGGAAGCTCTACACTTTTTTCTCCCTAGCCTGGAAAGCTCTACTCCCATTTCACAGTTTTGCACAGATCCTATCTGTACCTGTTAATATTTTGTTCAAAGGTACTGAAAGAGGGAAATAAATCTTTAGTGTAGGGAAGGGAAACAAAGTATGGAGGGTGGGGTAGGGGGAAATGAGATAAACGAGCTTTGAAAAAGGGGCAATCATGCTGTATTGTGCACGTGAATGAGGTGCCTACAAAAACATGACATTCTATACTACAAGCTGTATATGAAACTGTGTACAAATTCTCTCTCTCTGTCTACATATATA
>PVKN010041610.1:0-10521 GCA_004027915.1 Capromys pilorides
TAAGAAAACAAAGGGAGAACAATTAATACCCTGACATTACACCTAGATCATCTTGAAAGGGAACAGCAAACCAAACCCAAAGCCCAAAGATGGAAGAATATTATAAATATTAGAAAAGTAATTAATTTAATCAAGACGAAGAAAATAAGACAAAGAATTAATGAATCAAAAAGCTGGTTCTTTGAAAGATTAAAAAAATTATAAGCCTCTAGCTAACTTCATAAAAAGAGGAAAGAAAAACCTCTAATTGAAGCAATAAGGAATGAAAAGGGTGACATTACAACAGACTGAGTGGAGATCCAGAAAATCATTTACATCTACTTTGATAATCTTTACTCTCCCAGAAGTCAAAACATAGAAGAAATGCATATGTTCCTAGAAAGATATACTTTAGCACAACTGAGTCAAGAAGATAAAAGAACACTCAATCACCCAATAATCCAAGAAATACGAAATGTGATGAAGAAACCCTACCAACAAAGAAAAGTCCAGGTCCTGAAAGATTCACAACTGAATTCTACAAGAAATTTACAGAAGATATAATCCCAGTACTCCTCAAATTCTTTAATGAAATAAAAAAGGAAACAGTCCTCCCAAAAATATTCCTGGAGGCAAGTACTATACTGATATCAAGACCAGAGAAACATGCAACTAAGAAAGAAAACTACAGATGAATGTGAGAGAAGTAGGAGGAATAAGAATAGGTAAAGAAGTTAAAGTATTTGCAGATGACATGACACTACTTGGAAGACTCAAAAATCTCCACCAAGAAGCTACTAGAATTAATATGCAAATTCAGTAGTATAGCATGATATAAGTCAACACACAAAAGTCAAAGCATTCCTCTACACAGATAACAAACACACTGAGAGAGAAATTAGAGGAACAATACCTTTAACAACCCTGAAGAAAATGAGATACTTAGAAATTAACTTAACTAAAGAAGTAAAAGTTCTATTTAATAAAAACTATAGTACTCTGAAAAAATAGATTGTAGAGGATTTCAGAAAATGAAAAGATATGCCCTGCTCCTGGATATGAAGATCCAATATTGTGAAGATGGCCATACTCTCTAAACTGTTATACGATTTACTCAATCACTATAAAAATAACATCAACATACCTCACAGACCTGGAGAAATCATTCCTAAAATTTATTTGGATACAGAAAAGACCTTGAAGAGCAAAGACAATCCTGGTCATCAAACATAAGGCAGGAGACATTACATTTTTTGACTTAAACACAAAGTATAATATACAAAGCTATGCTAGCATGGCACTCACAAAAAATGGACCTGAGGCTCAATAGAAGAGATTAGAAGATGCAGAAGCAAATACAAACACACTCAGCTGCCATATCTTCAACAAAAGGGCTTAACATGTTTACTGGAAGAAAGATAGCCCCTTTAACAAATGGTGGTGGAAAAACTGACTCTATACATGCCAAAAACTAAGTTTACCTAGTTCTATCACCATGCACTAAACTGAAGTCAAAATGGATTAAAGATCTAAATATTAAAAGAGAAGCACTAAATCTGCTGGAAGAGAAAGTGGGAGGAAATTTTGAAGACATTGCGGTAGGCAAAAAGTGCATGAAAAAAAAAATCAAAATGCACATTTAACACTTGAAAGAATCGACAACTGGGACATCCTGCAGCTTAGAAGTTTTTGCACATCAAAAGAAATTACCAACAGAGTGAAAAGACAACCCACAAATTTCAAACAAAATTTAACCAATAATATTCAGACAAAGGTCTTCTATCTAGAATTCATAAAGGACTAGAAAACACTAGGGTCCCAAAAATTGGAATCTGAGATGAACACACACTTCTAAGAGGAAGAAATTCAACAAGTGTATGAATCCATGAAGAACAGCTCCACATTGCTAGCCATCTGTGAAATGCAAATTAAAACAATAAGTTGCCATCTCAACTAGAAAGAATGGCTATCATAAAGAAATCAACCAACAGCAAATGTTGCAGAGGCTGTGAGGAAAAAGGAACAATTGTGCACTCCTGGTGGGAATGCAGACTGGTGCAACGATTATGGAAAGCAGTGTGGAGACTCCTTACACTTGGGAGGTTGACGGAGGAGGATCAGTGTGAGTTTGAGACCAGCCTGGACTACAACAGTGAGCTGAATGCCAGCCTGAACTGTATAGCCAGACCCAGTCTCAAAAAGACAAAGACAAAGACAAAGAGACAAAAACAAAAACAAAAAAAAAAAAAACCCTACAACTGAAACTCCCATTTAATCCAGCTATCCCCCTACTGGGAATTTTCCCAGAAGAAGTGAACACGTCATATCATGGTGATATCTGTGCACCATTTTATTGCAATGAACAGCTGTTCTCTGCCATGTGCTAGGCTTCCTTGCAGGTGGCTGAGTATGGACTGAAACATCCAGTAACTGTGATCTGAATAAACCTTTACCTCCTTCTATTTGACTGTCAGGTATTTGTCTCAGCAAAGAAAGAATATTAACTGAGACAGTGGGTATAGGCCTGAACTGAGAGAAAATAGAGACCACGCTTTGTATACAAGGAGTTTGACAGTCATGAGTTTCAGGAACAATTTTTATTATGAGAATGTAATATTTGTTAGTCTCAGCAGAGTAGCACTGTGTGAAAAAAATCTTGGTTATAGTGAGGATTTTGAAGCAGAGTTCTGTTTCTGGCTGTACAAGTATGCAGGCTTTGCAAAAACTGGTTTCTAGTAGAGCCTAGAGTCTGGGGTCTTCACTGCGTTATGAAGTCACTCTTGCAAACATAACTCACAGAGTAGAGAGAAACAGTTACACTTTGAAAACTGAGGCCATGTTCCTATGCATTAGTGTTCATAATAACAAATGGCAAATTATCTTTCTAAAGAGGGCTTTCATATAGTTCAGTGGCTAAAGTATCTTTCAGGCAATCCTTTTCAGGCACAGGGGACAGCAATTTGATCCCAGCACCCCTAACAAAGCATGCTGAGCCACTCACTCCCCAGAAAAGTCTGAACTTAATCTGTTAAATGAACTCAAGGTATTTTCTTCAATGATCTTTTTTATGAGCAGACTGGCATGGTGCGTCTCTGAGTGAGTGCAGATTCCTATGGAAATTACTCACCTTACTTTTGTTTTTAGCTCTATGCAAAAAGTGGCTTTGGAATGTCAGGCATTCCACTTGGCCTGTAAATTGCTGGCCTTTCTCCCTGGAGAACTCACTCTCAGGAACACAATACACAGAGCCGAATGAATCACCTCGATATGGAAGACCAGAGAACTTGTACTTATACAAAAACATTGGTACCTATTGGCCTGAATGAAGTGAAAAAATCAGAGTTCAGGTTTTGTGTATAGTCATGAATTTCAGAAATTGTTTTTATGCTGAGAATACATTATTTGCTACTCACTGTTGTGGTATAGGGCCTGAATGTAACATAAGAAACAGAGAAACAGATGCTCACCCTGTTGCTTCCTATTGCTGTTCTGTGTCTGTTGCTGTTGTTGCTGTCCTGCTGCCATGAACTGCTGTTTTCTGCCATGAGCTAGGCTGCCTTGGAGTCAACTGAGAATGGACTGACACCTCCAGTAACTGTAAGATGAATAAATCTTTCCTCCTTCATTTTGATGTCAGGTATTTGTCCCAGCAAGGAAAGAACAGTAACAAAAATAGTAGCTATAGGCCTGAATGCAGAGCAAGAATCGAGCCCAGGACTTGTGTTCAACAAGCTGCACAGTCATGAAGTTCAAAAACAGTTTTTATTATGAGAATGAAATATTTGTCAGGCTTAGCAAAGTAGCACTATGTGAAATAATTAGAGTTCTAGTAAGAACTTTGAAGCAGAGTTCAGTGTTTTGCTGTATAGGACTTTGCAATGACTAGCTTCTGGCAGAGCCTGGAGTGTTGCGGGCTTCTCAGCATTATGAAGTCACTCTTGCAAACACAAATCACAGAGACACAGAAATAGCTACACTTTGAACACTAAGTTCACAACCTCATGCTTTGGGGTCCAAAGTAATGAAAGGAAAATTATATATCTAAAGGGAGCTTTCAGCTAGTTCAGTGCCAACACATCTTTCAAGAATCCCCTTTAGGCACAGGGCACACAGTTGCCCCCGACACTCCTAAAAGTAAAGCAGGCTGAGCCAGCCAACCCCTCCAAAAAATCTGAACTTTTCCTGTAAAAGTAACTCAAGGAATTATCTTCAATGATACTTTTCATGAGGAGACTGGCATGATGGGTCTGTGTGAGTGAGTGCAGATTCCCATGGAAATCACATACCTGACTTGTTTTTAGCTGTACATGGGAAATGGCTTTGAAATGTCAGGTATTCTAAAGGGCCTATAGATTGCTGGCCTTTCTCCATTGACAACTCACTCTCAGAAACACAATACATAGGATAGAATGATTCACCTCTATATGGAAAACCAAGGAACTAGCACTATACCAAAAAAATTGGTGCCCGTTGGCCTGAATGAAGTGAAAGAATCAGAGTCCAAGTTTTGTGTACAGTTCTGAATTTGAGAAACTGTTTTTATTCTGAGAATACATTATTTGTCACTCTCTGATGAGGTAGAGAGTTGGAATGTCACATAAGAGATAGAAACAGATGCTAACCCTATTGCTTCCTGTTGTTGTGTCTGCTGCAGTTGTGGCTGTTTTGTCATCATGAACTGATGTTCTCTGCCATCTGCTATGCTGCCTTGGAGTCAGCTGGTTATGTACTCAAGCCTTCAGTAACTCTCAGCTGAATAAACCATTCTTTATATCAACTTAAGTATCAGCTATTTGTCTCAGCAAGAAAACATTGAGTAACTGCGTAAGTGGATATTGGCCTAAATGAGAGAGAGAATCGAGACCAGAATTTTTGCACAATGAGCTGGACAGTGGCAAGATTAAGGAATAATTTTTATTATGAAAATGAAATACTCGTCAGTCTCAGAAGAGTATCCCTTGGTGAAATAATTTGGGTTCTAGTGAAGACTTGAAACCAGAGTTTTGTGTTTTACTGTATAAGAATGTAAGTGTCAGAATGACTGGCTTCTAGGAGAGCCTGAAGAATTGCAGTGTTCTCTGTGTTAAGAAGTCACTTGTGCAAACACAAATAAGAGAGGAGACAGAAATAGCCACTGTTTCAAAACTGAGGCCATGCCATCATGCATTGGTGTCCACATTAATAAAGGACAAATTATCTATCTAAAAGGGATAGTTTAGGGGCCAAAGCATCATTGAATCAATCCCTTTCAGGTACAGCAGGCAGTAGGGAGACCTCCCACACCTAACAATTAAAGCAGGATGAAATGCCATTTTTAATACTGATGTAATTCACAGAGTCCCACAATCCCAAGCATAGCAACACATGCAGTTTGGTAACAAAACGTATTTCTAAAGATGGTACATCTCCAGGTCTTTGTACAGAAAACTGCACAGGGAATCATTCTATCCCACTGATTACTAAGGGCCCTCAGATCTCTACATGCAGCTGAGAGAATCAGCACTATAATATGTGTTTCTAAGAGTGAGTTTTTGCAGGAAAAGGGCAGCTAAGTTCCAGAACCTCTTGGAAGCTGGACCACCAAAGCCATTTTTTCCCATAAAACAAAACACAGAACCCTGGTTAAAATGTTGCCTTTGAAACAGCTGTACTTCACAGAGCTCCAGGATCCCAAGAGTGTCAAAGCATGCAGTTTGCTAAGAAAACACATTTCTGAAGTTGGTGCTTTCCCAGCTCCTTGCAAAGAGAAACTATAGAGGGATTCAGTATTTCCCATTCATTCCTAAGTCTCAGGAGCTAAAGCTAGTTGTAAGTGTCCCGATGCCTAGGTACAGCTGAGAGATTCCGCTCTGTGATGTTTGTTTCTAACAGTGAGTTCTTACTGGAGAAAGGGCCACTAAGCTCCAGAACCTCTGAGAAGCCAGGGCCACTAAAGCCATTTCTCCCATACAGTAAAACACAGAACTCTAGCTCAAAAGTCACTTGTGATATGGATTTAATTCACAGAATGCCAATATCCCAACATTGGCAACATGCAATTTGCTAAGAAGATGCATTTCTGAAGTTGGTGCATCCCACCTATTCTATAGGGGAAAGGAAGAGGAATTCATTCTTTCCCATTTATTTGTATGGCCATTCAGGAACTATGGCTAGTTCTAAAGTTTCCATTCAATAGGTTCAGTTCAGAGATTGTGCTCTGTGATTTCTGCTTCTAAGAGGGAGTTCTTAACGGAGAACTGTGAACTAAGCACCAGGAACTATGGAAACTGGGCACTCGGAAGTTTATTCTCCCACAGAGGAAACACAGAACTCCAGTTGAAAAGCCAATTTTGATAATGTAGTTCACAAAGGCCCAGGACATCAAAATGTCAATGCTTGCCATTTGCTAAGACAACACATTGCCAAAGTTGGTGCATTTCCAGTTCCTTATACAGAGAAACTTCAGAGAGATTTTTTTTTACCCCAATCATTGCTATGGGCAGTAAGGAGCTAAAGCTATTTGGAAATATCCCATTCCCTCAGAGATTCTGCTCCATAGTTTCTGTTTCTAAGAGAGAGTTCTTACTGTCAAAAAGCCAGCAAAACACCAGTACCTCTGAGAAACAGGCATTCCTAACACTTTTCTCATAGAGCAAAGCACAGAACTCCAACTGAAAAGTGACTTTTCATACCTATGTAATTCACAGAGCCCGAGTATTCCAAGAGTGGCAATGCTTGAAGTTTCCTAAGAAAACACATTTCAGATGGTGATGGATGCTTCTTCAATTCATTGAACAGAGAAACTGCGGAGAGATTCACTCCTTCAGTTCATTCCCATGGGCATGCAGGAGCTAAAAGCTTGTCATAGTCTCCCACTCCCTAGGTACAGCTCCAAGATTCAGGTCTGTGATATGTGTTTGTAAGAGTGAGCTCTTACAGGAGAAAGGTCAACTAAGCTCCAGGACCTCCAGACAGTTGGACACACCAGTGCTGTTTCTTTCATATAGCAAAACACAGAACTCTGGCTAAAAATTCACTTAAAATACAGATATAACTCACAGAAATCCAGTAGCACAAGAGTGGCAGTGCATGCTGCTTGCTAAGGAAACACACTTCTGAAGTTGGTGGATTCCCAGCTCCTTGTACACAGAATGTGCAGAGGGATTCATTCTTACCATTCATTCTTAAGGGCCATCAGGAGATAAAGCTAGTTGTAAGTCTCCCATTCTGTAGGTACAGCTCACAGATTGTGCTGTGTCGTTTCTGTCCCTAAAAGTGAGTACTTACTGGAGAAATGGCAAGTAAGATCGAAGAGCTCGGGGAGCTGGGCACTGCACAGCCTATTCGTCTATATAGCAAAACATAGCACTCTGGTTAAAAAGTCACTTTTGATACGGATGTAATTCATAGAGGTCCAGTATCCCAAGACTATCAAAGCATGCACTTTGGTGAGAAAACGCATTCGTGAAGTTGGTTCATTTCCAGCTGTTTGTACCTAAAAATTGCAGTGGATTCTTTCCTTACAATTGTTTCGTATGGCGAGTAAAGCGATAGAGATACTTATAAAACTCTCATTCCCTAGTTACAGCACAGAGATTCTACTTTGTGCGTTCTGTTTCTAGAGTGAGTTCTTACTGCAGAAATGCGAGGTAAGCTCCATAACATTTGCGAAGCTAGGAACACCAAGGCCATTTCTCCCATTTAGCAAAACTGAGAACTCTGGCTAAAAAGTCACTTTTGATATGCATGTAATTCACAGAAGTCCAGTATCCCAAGACTACCAAAGCATGCAGTTGGTGAGAAAATGCATTTGTCAAGTTGGCCCATTTTCAACTATTTGCACAGAGAAACTGCAGAGGGGTTCTTTCTTTACTATTCATTCTTATGGGTTCAAGAGCAGTAGAGATACTTATAAAACTCTCATTCCCTATGCACAGCATAGAGATTCAGCTCTGTGCTTTGTGTTTCTTAGTGCACGTTCTTACTGTTCTTACTGCAGATAAGCCAGCTACATTCCGCAACGAGTGCGAAGTTGAACACACCGAAGACGATCTTGATTTTTATATGTCTCAATGTGTTTTTAAGACTGGTTGATGTTATTTGGAGTTCTGTATGCTTCACTTAGCTGAGTTTCTGATTTGTTTCCTCATATTTGGGAAGTTTTCTGCTATTCTGCCCGTATTCTTTTTATATGAAGAAGACATTTGTATTGACTCTTTCTCATTGATTCCTATTAATCTGTCGTTTTTCATTCTTGCATCATCTTGTAGATGTTGAATTATTTTTTCCTGCATCCTAGTTGTTTTCAAGAGATCCTTTCTTACCTTTTCACTAGCTCCTACTGTGTCTTCAAGAACTGAAATTTTATGTTCACTTTTGTTCATACCGTTTTGCCAGCTTGTGATTGAGATTTTATTTTCTTGTATATCTCTTTGAAACTTTCATGCGATCTATTTCTTTCTTATATTGCGCTGTCAGGGAATCCATCATTTTTCTATTCTTCTTTAATCTTTTTATCAATGTCTTCTTTAATACTACTTAAGTATTTCATTATACTTATCCTTTCTCTCTCTAGTTCAGAGGTTATTACTGCTCTGCTCTCCTTTCTGCATTTGTTCCCTTACTTTAGATGCTGTTAATTTAGACATTTTTTTTTCTTCAGTGGTTATTTCTGTTCTGCTTTGCTCTATATGTTTCTGCAATTGTTTTTCCCCTTCAGATTCTATTAATTAGTGCATTTCTTTTTTTATTTCAGATGTTATCTCTGATCTGAGTTGCTCTATATCTTTCTGTAGTTGTCTGTCTACCTCAGATTCAGAATTTTTGGCTGCATGATTCCCATTTTCTTCCATGGTAGCTTCTTTATTTGATTTGGTTGGGCTTGGACCCTGTGGTTGCGTCTTACTCCTTGTTGTTAACATTTTGTATGGCAGTGATCTCTGTACCTTAGTGAATTTATGCTATTATCGCCTATGGGAGTTTGTTCTGAATCCACCAAGCTTGTTCCCCTCCAGTGGTGCGTGGCTGCGAGTTGCAGCTCGGGCTGCTGGCTGCTGTGAGGACCTGTGGTCCTGTACTGTGGGTAGAATTGGAGCTCTGAAGTTGAGGAATCTGAGGATCAACCCAGCCTGAGGGTTCTTACCAGGCAGGCACAGAAATTTTATTTTCTTGTATATCTCTTTGAAACAGTTTCATGTGATCTATTTCTTTCTTATATTGTGGGCCAGACGGGATGGTGGATGGGTTCAGGACTGGAGTTCAGCAGGGAAGAACTGGGAGATGGAGGCAGGCCGGGGTTCCTTACCTGGCAGGTGCATGGGCCAGACCAGATGGTGGATGGGTTTCAGGACTGGAGCTCAGCAGGAGAAGCCGGGAGATCAGAGTTAGACTTTTTCAAAAGCTTTTTCTGTACTTACTGAGTTAATCATGTGGTTTTTGGTCTTGGTTATATTGATATCATGTGTAACATTTATGAATTTGTGTATATTGAATCATCCCTACAGTCCTGGAAAGAATCCCATTTGGTCATAATGTATAATCTTCTTGATGATTTGTTGCATTCTATTTGTTAGTATTTTGTTGAGTATTTTTGCATCTATATTCATCAGTGAAGGGGCCGGCGAGATGGTTCCGTGGTCTAAAGTGCCTGCTTAGGAAAGCTCAGGCCACTGCAGGGACTGCGGTTTGATCCCCAGCACCACATGCTGCGCCAGCCCCACCACCAGGGCAGGCTGAGCCAGCCATAAAATAAGGAAAAGAAAGAAGGAAAGAAAGAAAGAAAGAAAGAAAGAAAGAAAGAAAGAAACAAGCAAACAAATAAATAAAATAAAATAAAATATATTCATCAGTGAGATTGGCAGGTTGTTCTCTTTTTTACTTTGATCTTTCTCTAGTTTTGGAATCAGAGTAATACTTGCCTCCAGGAATGAGTTTGGGAGAATTTCTTTCCTTTCAGTGTCGTTAAAAAGTTTGACAAAAGTTGGCAGTGAATCTTATCTAAATTTCTTGTACAGTTCTGCTGTGAATCCCATAGTACCTGGGCTTTTCTTTGTAGGTAGGATTTATTTTGCGTTTTTAATTTCATTGCTCATTATGGGTTATTCAGAGTTTGTATATCTTTTTGACTCAGCTTTGGTATTTTGAATACATGTACAAAACTGTGCATTTTCTCTGAGTTTTCCATCTTTTGAGATTAAAGATTGTGGAAGTAGGAACTAAAGAACTTTTGAATTTTTCTAGGGTCTTTATTGCATGAATTTGGAATATGTTTTTCCTTTTTGATTATTTTGGCAAGGAGTTTGTTAATTATATTTCTTCTTTCAAAGAACCAACTCTTTGATTCATTTATTCTTTTTTTTTTTTTTTTCTTTTGTTCTGTTTTATTTTTTGTTTTTTAGTTCTGGTAAACATTTCAACCCAGAACCCAAAATAGGGTAGCAGAGCTATACAGACAATACAGATTTTAAGTCTTTAGGCAAAAGGCAGCAATAACATGAGTAAGTGCGTAGACTGCCTAATCTTGATCAGGGCAGGCAGCTGTAAATGTTCAACAATTGCCAAAGT
>PVKN010041611.1:0-10522 GCA_004027915.1 Capromys pilorides
GAATTTTCTTTGCTGTTTCAGTCAAAACGTTGTGGCCGAATCAATAATGCAAACTCCCTGTTTTTCAAGCTAACAACTTCTGTCACTTAAACACCCAGAGAGATAAAGAAACTGCTGGATGCAATTATGTGTAATCTTTCTCTAGTCTGACATGTCAATAGGCACTGCAAACAATGGTGTGAAGAAAGGAGGAAATTTCACAGGTGAAAAGTAATTTGTTTAACATTTTCCCATTTCTTTTTGCTTTTCATGTTGTTTCCTCCCACTTCCATTTTAGAACCCTTTCCATAATGAGATATCAATGAAATGCTTCACAGAAGAAACGGGGTTTGGACAAGAATGAGAAGAGAAGCAATTGTGTCAATAGAGTGTTCCATTGTAGTTGTGGTGTGAATGAACCCTGAAAAGACTTCCTTGTTTTGCCAGGAAATGTTTAGGAAACACTTCAACCGTGTGCCTAAAAATCATCCCGTTTTGCCATGAAAGGTGAGAGTAATATGCTCAGAACCTTCCATGTTGGTACAAATGGCCACTTGAACTCTAAGAGAGAAAGAAGAACTTGGTATGAGGGAACCAGCACCACCTTTTTGGAGAAAATTTCCATTGGATGACTCTTTGGTGTGGATAACGGGAATCCCATGGTTCCAATTAAGCTGTAGGCCAACAAGGCCAGTTGGGCCCCGCCTAAAATATACCCTGTTAGGCAATGAAAAATGAATTTAAGAACAAAGAGGAAGAGAGAGTCACAAATGGCCTGACCAGCCCATCTTCTCTTACGACAATCACCCTTAACCTCCTCAGCTGGTGCTAAATTGGACTATAGTCTACCCCGGTGACCAGCCACTGCCCAATCCTCAAAGGAGAAGCATGTTCTCTGGCAGTGGAAGCCTCTGCTCCTCACAAAGGAAGAAGCTGTCTCCATACTTCAGCATTTTAGAGGCAGTACAAATCGACCATTACTCTCCCTCCTGCATGTTTCCCACACTCACATCTTCAGACAAATGTCTAGGAGGTGAGAGCAAAATGAGGATAAAGAGTAAAAGTATCTCCAGTTTATCCATCTCTGAGCGTGATCAAATTCAAAGCCCCCACGCCATACTTGCTTCGCCAAGCTTGTTCTCTATTGGAAGTATTTTAACTTGGATTATTCCCTGAGACATCAAGGTATGTTTCCAAGAGAAAAAGAAGTAAAAAGAACAGGAGCTGAATAATCTGTGTATGCCAGAAAAATACCAAAGCAATACCATATCATAAAGTATAAAATGACAGTTATTGATAAAGAGATGGGAAGAAATTGATATGGATCCTGACTCCTAGGTTTCAGAGAACTGAGATAAGACTGTCATCATTTAAGTACATGGGCCACTCCCTAATCCTCAAATTTTTTAGCTTTAAAATAAATTTTATTTTTAAATCACTTATATTGTTTGAGATAATTCAAAATATTCTGGTTTTAAAATTAGGAATATTGTTGGAATCTGGCCTAAACCACAAAGCACAAAAGCCCTTTTAAGTATACCTGACATCTTCCTTGAGCTTCATGTTTGTGCCTTAGTTCAATATTTTAATGTCTACTGCTATGATAGTATTTGTCCCAAACTTAGCAGATGAAAGTATCAAACATGTATCATCTTCACTATGTTTGAACATTAGAAACCAGGGAGAGTTTTAGCCGATTCAAATCAAGATCTGTCATGCGGGGCTACATAATTTCAAAGCTCCACTGAAGCAAGACATACCACTTCTAAGTCAGTTACATTGCTCTGTAAACCCTCAGCTCCTCACTGGTTGGTAGCCAGAGACTTTAATTCCTAATCAGCTGGCCCATATTTTGGGCTAACAGTCAGATCTTTATATTATTATTCAACAAAATATCTCTTCTAGAAATTTATCTAACAGAACCTAAAGCATATTTCCACACAGACATGTATATGAACGTATATGGTAACCAAATATTGAGAGTAATTAAATTGTTCTTCAACTAGTGAGCATGTGCATAGAGTACATGCATACAAATGAATGTAGTGCTATCCACCAATGAAAAGAAGCAAGCTGCAGATACATGCAATGCCATGGTGAATCTCAAAATTACATATTAAGCAAAAGAAGCTATACACAAAAGGTTGATAGTACAGGTCCACTATAGGATATTCTGAAAAGGTTAAAACAATAGGATAAAAAAGTGGCTGGGAATAGGATGAGAGGACTTACTACAAAGGGGCATAAAGGAAGTTTTCTATTCTTCAGTGAGTGACAGTTACAGGACTGTATTTTCTTAATATGGAAAGGCTCATGATAAGCGAAAGGTAAGAAGGCAGCACAACAGTGAAGTAGCAAGCAGCACGTAATGGTAGAAGCCTTGTTAATGTCCCTGATATTTTATCTGGGCTACCTGCACCCAAACTTGGGCATCCTTAATCCTAGCATTACACCACTAATCCCACCACCACATTCTTAATTCCATCATCACACACCCTAAATTCAGTCACCTCTAAAAGTTTCCACCTCTGACCTCAGAAAGCCATAACATTCTTCCGTGTCACTCCAAAAATTCACGCACTCCCTCTGTTATGGTTTGTGTTTAGGTGTCCCCCCAAAGCCTCACACAGTCATGAGGCAGGCTTCTGGAATTTGTAATTGATTATTGTGCAAGTGGATGCTGCACCTGCCTTGCAGCAGGTGGTTAGGATTCCAATGTAAGGTAGGAAAAGAAGTCAGCTGCCTGAGCTGCTGCTACCTCTCTCCCAGCACTCTTGCTCTTACCAGCTGCCATGGAAGCTTGCCCTCTCCCATGTACCACTCTGCCTGGGAGCCAGCTGAATATGAACTGAAACCTCCAGTAACTGTGAGCTAAATAAAACTTTTCTTCCCTCATTTTGAGAGTTGGATATTTCTTCCAGCAATGAGAGAAGAGTAACTAAGACATCTTCTCATGCATAAGGCATTTGGTCCATTCCTAAGAGTTGTCAAAGTTCTAATGGTTTCAGCATTGCTGAAATGTCCAAGTGAAAAGTCTCCTCTGAGATTTAAGGCAAACCTAAGCTTTGAGCCTCTGTATAAATGAAAAGAAATTTAAACACTTCCATCATACGAAGGCACAAGATAAACATTCCCATCCCAAATAGAAGAATAACAAAGAATGTTACCAAAGTAAGTCAAAAATCCAGCAGGATAAATATTAAGCCCTATGATACCACGTCCAGCATCCAAAGCAACCCACAGACTTGCCACAGCAAGATATGAGCTCCAAAGTGCTTGGATGGCTCTGGCCCTATTGCACAGCCATTGACTGTAGCTCCCATGGCTTCTCTCAGGGGTCAGCTTTGATCCCTCTTTGCAGCTTTCCTCAGATGATCCATGTTCCCGGCTTCTCCAACCTTCTGGAGTCTCCACTGTACCTTTGGCTTCATATTGACAGTTGTGCACACAGTCCACTCAAAGGCACACTAGTTGGACTACAAAGTTTTTCTCCTGAAATCTTGGTGGAAGCCTTTCTGACCTCACAGCTCTTGAATTCTCCATGCACTTAAAGCAAGAATCATATGGATGATGCCAGAGTTGGCCAGCAGCTGGAGCAATAGTCAGGTTTCTTTTCTCCTGGCTCTAGGGGTAAAGTACCTGGATCACTAAGCCCTCTGAACCCAATCTCAGGAAACAAATCCTCCAGGCTACCACAATTCTAGAACAAGGTGCTTTGGGGCTTTCTTTTCAAAATAGTCTTTTAACTTTGCAATTTGGCGGCTCTGAAGGCTAGCGTCCTGTTGGTTTCTGTGATGTTCTCAGGCCATCTTTTCTATTGTTCTGTTCCTTTCCAGCAAAAAATTTCTCTGCTCCAACTTTTCAGACCATAACTTTACTGAAACTCCCTTTCTGACCAAATTTAAAACTTTCTAAATCATTCTGATGGATCCCTTCGTTTTGTATTTGATTTGTTTTTTGGGGGGTGGGTTTTTTGAGGCAGGGTCTTTCTATGTAACCCAGATTGACCTTAATCTCACTATATAGCACAGGCTGGCCTCTAACTCACTGTTATTCTCCTGCCTCAATCTCCCATGTGCTGAGATTACAGGTCTGTACCACCACACCTAGCATGGATCATTTATTCTGGATTCTCAACATAGGTCTGTCTACAAGCACCCATTGATAGACATGCCACAACCTCAATTTTAAACAGCCTTGAAATTTCTTCCACCAGATTCATCAGTCCACCACCTTTAATCTCAGTCTCAAAGACTCTGAACACAAGAAAAATACAAGCAATTTTTAAGCCAAAGTACAGTACACAAAATCTAAAGTCCAACAGCCTGTGCACTCTTTCTCAGCAAAAACCTCCTGATCCTAGTCTTTACCAGTGGCATTTTTATCAGAATTCCAGTCTTCTGCACTCTTACCAGTCTCCTATTAAGTCCACCTTAAAGAATTCCAGGTCTTCTTTTCCAGCCAACATCTCCAAGCCTTTTCAAACTCTTCCCACAAGCCATTCCAAAGGTATGGCCAGGTACAGTCACAGCAGCAAACTCACTTCTCTGGTACTAAAATCTGTCTGCTCTGGAAAGCTAAAGAGTCTGTGCTGGAAGCAAGGAGACAACCTCCAAGGTGAAAGGTAAAGACTTCTGCTCCTAAGGAACAGAAGAAACCCCTCTTTCTTCATTTTCCTTTTATGCCATTCTGGTGACAATACTTCCTAGGGTGGGTTTTCCATACCTAGAACTATGCTGAGTCAGTGCAGTTGGGTGTTTCTTATTCAAGCTGACACAATCCGATTACTATCACAGGAAGGAAAGCTGGGAAGAGCACTATGATCAGAAGTAACAGCAAGTGGAAGGCATGGAGGAACAAGTGTGTGCTATGTTCAAAAGACTCCAAATAGTTCAGTGCTACAAGGTTATAATGTACAGCACTTCAAGCAGTAGTGACATCCAACAGAGTCCTAATCTTCCCACTTCCATCTCCAGTTTTCACCTCAAACTCAGTTTATCCAACGTAAATGCCACTTCCCTCTCTCGCCCCAAAATTACCATCCCAGATATTGATGACGTCATTTTCCTAACTCCAAAGTTTCCAAACGTGAAAATTTGAGTCGTTCTTGACTGCTGCCCTTATCCATCCCACCAAGTCCATGGTGTGTCTTGCAATAGCATGGCTTTCAGTGTTTGGTTGAACAGTGGTGACAACAGTACTGTTCTATTTCTTCTTCCACTATTCACATGCAGTTTGGGCTTTTTTTCACAAAGATTTGTTGCTGTTGCTTTGTGTGTGGAGCACTAGAGATGGGAGCCAGAGTCTTGTACATGTTAAGTGCATGCTATCCCACTGAAGTGTACATATGCTCCAACCCCTGGAACTGGTTGGCTGCCTCTGGTCAGACACTTTTTCTGTGTGTGTGTGTGTGTGTATATATGTGTATGTGTGTGTGTGTGTGTGTGCATGTGTGTGTGTGTGTTCAAACTGGAGGTCAAACTAGGGGTTAACCTACCACTGCTCTAATTCATAGCTGCTTTTTATTTTTTATTTTGAGGGAAGATCCCACCAAGTGGCTCAGGTGGGACTTGAACTTGCCATCTTCCTGACACAGCCTCCCAAAATTCCTGAATTACAACCATGTACTAACCTACTTTTAAAACTTATTCTTCAATATACTAATATTAAGATGGCCAGATTTTTTTTATCATTCTTCTTGACAAGAGGGGATCAAATTTTTAAACAAATACCTGCTAAGAAGGTTCACAAACCAGTGGACATGTCCAGGCAAGTATGATAACTAAGCGTTCCTTTCTTTGTGCAACCCGTCTTTACTGCCCTTGTGTAACTGATGGCCTTGCAAGGTAGCATGGGATGTTCTTTACTGCCTTTGCGTAACTGAAAGCCTTACGAGGTAATTTGAAATGCCTGGACTCCCTAACAACCCATGGTGTCACCTATAGCATTAATGTTATCCAGTAGCTATTGCAACTGATCAGGCCCACAATCTCCCAATCGAGTGGACTCAAAGGCTTAAACAAATGAGACAAATGTAATTATTTTAGGCTCTGAGAGGATTAAAACCCCTGTCACAGAGATTTCCTAGAATTTCGGATCAAAGGGCCAGCCTCATAGCTCAGCAGACTAAAGTGCCTGCTTAGGCAAAGGCATTGGCCGGTTTGATCCCTGGCATCCCGTGCCACCCCACTCCCGGGGCATGCTGAGATGCGATTGAGACGGTGTGGTGTCACATGCCTATAATCCCAGTGCTTGGGAGGTTGAAAACAGGGGGATCACTACAAGTCAGATATGTAGTGAGACCCTGTAGACCCTGTCCTAAATACAGGAAAAAAAAATCAAGAACATTTCTAGGTGACCTGTATTTATTTAGTCATCAAAGGAGGGGAATACTGAAGACAAAGCAGGAACCTGGGCAGCACTTGTGAACCCCTTTAAGGACTTTTCTAAGTAGTACACTATGTTAACTTAAGAGACTAAGTCATCTCCAAGAAAGCCTTCACTGCAGGAGTGAGATGCCTATAGTTGCAGGCTTTATCTACTTCATTGAGGTTGGAGCTAAACATCCTCAGCTGTGGCCTTATCTAGTCCTTTGAGGCGTCCCAACTTCACAGGCCAGTATAGGCCTCAGTGGGGCCAGTGACTCACAGAGGCTCACTAACTATGAGTCTGTTGCCCTGGGCTTTGGGCAAACTTACTAGAAAACATGAAAAGCCAATTGGTTAATAGTAAATCCTGCTCAGGGTTGCTTCATAATGGTCTCCATCAGTCACTCAGTTCTCCAATCATATGTGCCAAATTTGCCTTTGTACTCGCTGCTCACTTTCCCTTTAAAAACCCTGAAACGCTGCTGTGTGGGCTTGGACTCCTCTTTAGGAAAGATCCTAGTCAGAAGCACACTGGTGTGTATGAGACCTCCTCTGGCCCACTGTATAGCATAGCCTATCCAACAGGTAGGCCTGCCATGTGAGTAAGACCTCCGGCCCACCACAAATACAACCTATCCAGCACCAGGCCCACCGCGTGAGGCCTCCGCCAGTCCATCACAAGTGCAGTCTATCCAGCACCAGATCCGCCACATGAGTTAGACCTGCAGCCCAACACAAGCATAG
Source organism: Capromys pilorides (assembly GCA_004027915.1). Taxonomy (NCBI): domain Eukaryota; kingdom Metazoa; phylum Chordata; class Mammalia; order Rodentia; family Capromyidae; genus Capromys; species Capromys pilorides. The sequence continues at coordinate 7,092 of PVKN010041611.1, forward strand.
CCTATCCAGCAGCCAGGCCCGCCAGGTGAGTGAAACCTCCCTCCCCCAGCCTACAAGCAGCTCAGCCGACCCAGCAGCCCAGACTGAACGACTAACCCACGGGAATGCAGTCCTGCACCAAAGGTCACTGCTATACAAAATGATACAGACAAGGAGCAAAATGTAATCTCAGGTCCCGAGCCCACCTGTAACAGATACAGGAGACACTACCATACAAGAAAATGGGAATCACGCAGATGAAATCTCTGAATCGATAGCTTCTGAGGTAGACAGACAAGTGCAGAAACATATAGAGCAACTCAGATCAAAGATAACATCTGAAGTAAAGAAGTACACCAGTGTAATAAGCTACCTCCTAAGCCTTTTAGGTGCCATTTCTTCCTGTGCTTGGCCTGTTTTTCTGCAATATCGATGTGCATTTTCCTTACAATATAGTTTCTAGTTCTGAGATGCCCTCTCTTCCTTTCCACTTGCTTATGTATTGATTTACTTGGAGGATTTGGTTGTTGCTGTTGTTTTCTTTTTTACTACTGGAGATTAAACTCAGGACCTTCACACTAAGTTGTATTCCCATACTCCCAATTTTTCTCATCGTTTTTATTCTATTTTCCTGTGTTACTAAATTGCCCAAGCTGAATTTGAATTTGCAGTCCTCTTGCCTCAGTCTCCCGAGGGTGCTAAGTTAACAGCATGATCTCCACACCCAGATGTACTGGTCGATTGAACTCAGGCTCAAACAATCCTAGCACCTCATATTTTGGAGCAGCTGGGCCTGTCATATGCATGCACCATGTACAACTTCTCTCACATGTAAATATCTCTTTCACCATGACCCCAGTAGAGCCCTATTTCTCCACCCTCACTTCCTATTCTTTCCCTCTTTTTTTTCATATCACTACGCAGCTTGAACTCATAGTGATCCTCCTGTTTTCAGCCTCCCCAGCACTGAGATTACAGGTGTGTACCACCACACCTGTCTTGGTCAATGGCTCAGCACACCCTGGAGGGAAGGGCCAGAGAAATATGCAGGACCAGGGATCGAACCCTGGTCCTTGCACTTGCCAAAGCAGACACTGAGCTATCTTACCAGCCTTCACTTCCTATTCTCAATAAGATTCAAGTCACACTTTCATTTTCTCCAAACTGTACAATGCTTGTTCTCCCACCTATTTGGATTTTTAGTAGTTATACTGATAATAGTAGCTTTTATTTCTATAGTCCTTAAAATATTTTAAAGCACTGTCCTATTCATTGTCTAGTTAAGTACCAGACCTACGACTATTCCTGTTCCACAGACAGAGAAGGTAGGGCTTTGCCATGTACAGCAGAAGGTGAGACTTTGCCATGTACACTAATTTTGCTCACATTCACCCAACAAAACTGAAGGTGTTCAATACATTTTCAAAATGAAAGCATAAAGTCAGAGCCATAAAATTGACTTAGCAGTCAAGAGGAGAAGAGAGACTGTTTCAATGGAGGCAACAATATTTAAAATCAGAATCTGATCATCTACCATCTTTTATGTGAACCACAATGTTTGCTAGTTTTACATCAGACTAGTAGAATATAGTAAGGGCAGAATTTAATCTCAATAGTTCAACAGATACAACTTTTTCAGACTCAAAACTGGAAAACTGTACTCTCAGCTTGCACTTATTTCTGCTTTTGCAACTCCTAGAGCTGACTGTGTGGGAGAGTTCACTGCTGTGTAGAATGTGGAATTAAAATTGAAAAGCTCTTACATGTATTTTTAGAGCACAAAAACAATTAAAATTAAATGTAACTCAAAAATTCAGTTAGTAGAGTTGGCATTTAAATTGGCTGCTTAATTAGCAAAATTCTATATGATTAAAGTAGTCACTTGAAAATGTCTTTCAAAAGTAAAACACTTTAATGTGTTCTAGTTCTTAGATGATCTACATGGCTTGATCTTTGCGTTCCTCTCTGGAATTGAGTTGTTCTGCAGTTTGAGTTAATGAGCTCCTGGACTAATGCTTCAGAAAGGAGCTTATCAGAGAGAAAGCAGGGTATTAATCTTACTTGACAATAAAATATACTAAACACTAAAAACTACTGCCTGCCCTCAGGGTATAAAGGACTATAAGGGAGACTTTTTATCTTATATTGAAATGCTAAGGCTGTACCTTACAGTCCATCTGAATCATTGGGTGAGTAAATCTCTTAGAGGGTGTTGATAGACCAGAGAAGTTGTATATATGAGGTACTAGGGATTGGATTGAGTCTTCATGCTGAGCTAAATCGCCAGCCCCTTTTCTACTTTTTATTCTGAGACAAGATCTTGCTAAGTCACTAAGTTGCTCAGGATAGGCTCAAACTTGTGAACCTCTGGCTTCAGCCTGCTAGAGTGATGGGATTACCATGCGTGGCCAGAATCAGGTTGTATTTCTGATCTATAAAAAAAGTTTTAACAAAAGATACATTTTTTAAAAACTCCCTGAGACAACCATGGGAAAGGGTTTCTAGTTAAGTCCCTCTTTTTCATTTAGAGATAGTAAGAATTCAACCAGTTTTTAGATGTCTGTGACAAACTAGCCTACTATTCACTAAATACTTTCCTCTTCTCATGTGTTTAAATAACTACAATTCTAAAAGTGGGACTGAACTGTCAACACTTGGAAATGAAATATGAGAAGAGATGTTCTGCTGCTCTTTCAGTATGAGTAAGAGGGCTATGTCTTCCCGCATGCCTTCTCCTTCCCCCTCTGTTATGTGAGAGATGGTCAGTGTGCATTTGAGCTGACACGTTACAGATAGCAGAGCCATAGCACAGAAGTCTGATCCTTCAAGGACTGAAAGAAATTGATCCTCCTCTACATTCTGATACCCAACCCCACACCTTCCAAACCCCACCAAGGACTCTTTTTCCTCACAGTGTGAGCAAGAAATAAATCACTGACATCATGAGCCAACTAGCAGGAGCCACCTAGAGTTGGAGGATTGTTTTTAGACTGTCTACTGAATGTCATGTTTTCTGCTAACTATTTTTTGCCAAAAATAAAATCCAACTATGATGATAATCCTCAGTGCAATATCTGAACAGAATTGCTTCTTTGCTTTTTGTTCTAGCTCCTATGATAGAAAACAGTACAGTTTAACCTTTGGGGGAGCAATGACTTTTTCAAATCTAAGAAAAATTCAAAAGCCTTCTCCCTAGGAAAATAAGGAAACACACACATGGTTAAAGTTTTCACTAAAATTTTAAGATATTTTTGGAACCATGAAAAGCTCAATAGGCTCAGGGAAACTTTGCTATCAGCAATTAATATATGAGGAATACTGAGAAATCCTGAGAAAGTATACATTACTTCCCAGCTGTCCATCTTCACGCATGTTCCCTTTCATACACAATGATGCAGTACTAATCTTAACTTGATTTTGAAGTTAAAAATATAAAAATTTTAGATCATCAA
>PVKN010041612.1:0-10521 GCA_004027915.1 Capromys pilorides
TGTGTGAATGGATTAATAAGAGTTTTGTTTTCCGTTAAGTAACAACTTTTCTATGTAGAATCCTTTTTAATAGGAAATATTGTGCAGTAAATTCCACGTATTTTAAAAATACATTTTAAAGTAGATAAAATGTTTAAGAATATAAGCCTTAAGCAAGACCCTTTGACTACTGTATTTTTTAAGTCTTAATGTTGTTTCTCATGTTTATGTTGCTCAAAAAGTAGTAATGATTATGATTTATAAATATATTCTTCAAATATAATATGTTAAAAAATCTACAATTTCAAAAACTGAATCTACATTATGTAAACAGCACGAAGTTTCCTTGAAATAAGATTTAACCAGCATTCCAGAAACCTCTCCTCTGTGTGTTTATCTGCCACTACCCTCAATAACAACCCCTAAACTTAATTTTTAACACCATGCATTTCTTTTGCCTGTTTTTTGTACTTAATGTAAGTGAAGTTATATTTTATTCTACTCATTTATGCTTGGCTACTTTTTTCAAAATTATATTGGTGGTGGGGCCGGTGAGATGGCTCAGCGGTCTAAAGCACCTGCTTAGGCAAGCTTAGGCAACCGCAGGGACTGGGGCATAATAAGGATGATATTATGTGTGAATGGTAAATTATTATTCATATAAAAGATACGATAAAAGCTATGATCATGTTATCACCTGCACCACATGCTGTGCCAGCCTCACCCCCAGGGCAGGCTGAGCTAACCTTAAAAAAAAATTATATTGGTGACATTTATCCATTTCATTGTGAATAATCATACATCATACCCATTGTATTCACATTGATGTATATTGCCATATTGTACAACTTCATACTGCCAAATAGTTGTTTGAGTATATGTATTAATTAGAAACCAGCCCAAGATGTATGAGAGTCTAAAAGACTTGGTATTTTGCATTTTTTTATTTCAGTCGCTCTAGAGGGTGATCATTGATTTTTTTTAAAAATTGACTCAATAAATCTAGAGAAAACGCATACTCAATGAAGCCCTCAAGAACCCCCGTGTGCTGAGAGAAGATGGACAAGGTCTTCAAGCGGATGCTTCCGCATCAACCTGGAAGAAGAAATGTGATCTGCATGATGTCAGCAGAAATGTCTCCTCACAAACATTTTTATTCAAAATACTGCATTATTTTCAAGAAAGCATTTCACTCGGGAATGAAGGCATGCATATGGGCTAGATATTTGTGGGATCTGGAAGCTGACATTTTTAAGATGGGGAAGAGTGGGACAGAAGAAAGCAGTAAGGGCTTTACTTTTATTAATGATTGGATTTTTCAGAGGACAGGAAGCAATGGCTGTTTTTTTTTTTGTTACTTTTGCAGGGTCTCCGTTTTGGTGTCTATTGGATATCGTCCCTATAAAAAATGAGAAAGGCGATGTGGTACTTTTCCTGGCTTCATTCAAAGATATAACAGATACAAAAGTGAAGATTACTCCTGAAGATAAAAAAGAAGGTTTGTACTGTTTTCAGAAAACATTAACAGATGGAGTCACATTTTGAAATTGTTTATTCAAAAACTTGGGGAGGAACAGTTTGCCTTGTTAATAACACCGACTGATAAATATTCAGATCCATTAGCAGTCAGTATTTTGTGTGTAATCCAGAAATCACAGAGGCTCACATGCATTTACATTCTCACCTTTGTTATAAAGATTCATTTGACAGAAATCAGAAGTGCATATTCCTACATAACGGAGATGAGAATGAGAAAACGATTGATTGTAATATTGAACTTTACACTGTCTCATTTTATTAGATAAAAAATGAACTGATAAGATAAGCACAGCCAAGATGGTTGGGTTCAAATGCATCTCTCATCTCTCTCTTAAGTGCTGTACTTCAAAACATACAAGTGCAAAATTTTATTTTATGTTTAACATTAAGAACTTTAGGGCCGGGGAGATAGCTCTGTGGCACAAGTGCCTGCCTGGCAAGTGCAAGGTTGTGAGTTCAAACCCTGGTCCTCCCCTGCCCCCCCCCCAAAAAAAAACTCTAGAAGCTGTTAGAATGGCATGTTGCAAACATGTGTGTCCTGCACCTCATTATATAAGACAGTAGGATAGTTTCGAGACACACACAAGCATTGTCAGTCTTTTAAAAGGATTCATTCTATGAATTTATGTTGTTCATTTTTTAGCTTTTGTTTGTGACTCATTAAACAGCATCTTGCATTTCATATAGGTCAACAAAAATCAACCCTGAAGAAATGCTGCTTTTACTTGTTTTAAAAAGAGGGTCCAAGGGCCAGTGAGATAGCTCAGCAGACTAAGCATCTTTTTAGGTAAGTGCAGGGACCAGGGATCGATCCCCAGCATCACATGTTGCACTGGCCCTGTCCCTGGGCATGCTGACCTGGCTACTAAAACCAAGCATGGTGGTGTGTGCCTGTAATCCCAGTGCTAGGGAGGCTGAAAACAGAGGATCACTATGAGTCCAAGCTGCGTGGAGAGACCCTGCACCAATTACATAAAAATAAATAAATGAATTTTAAAAGAAGGTCAATTCCTAGTGCCAAAGAAAGAAATAGAAAGAAGAAAGAAAGAAAGAAAGAAAGAAAGAAAGAAAGAAAGAAAGAAAGAAAGAAAGATTAGGTATTCTAGTAACCTGAGTGTATTAGTTACTCTTCTTTCATTGCTGGGACAAATACCCAACATCCAAGATGAAGGAAGGAAAGGTTTATTTAGCTCACAGTTACTGGAGGTTTCAGTCCATATTCCACTGGCTCCTAGGCTGAGTGGCACATGGCAGAGAGCAGCAGTTCATGGCGGCAGAACAGCAGCAACAGCAACAGAGACAACTGACCAACCAGGGCAGCAGAGAGAGAGTCTGTCTCTCTGTCTCTCTTATGTTGCATTCAGGCTCTCTGCCTCAGGATATCCACCTCAGACCACACCCATAACCCCAGCAGTACTAAGACACAATCCCAGGGGATCATGAGTGAGTCTCAAACTCTAGAAGTCCGCACCCCATAACTGCATGAGGCTTTGGGGGGAACAACTAGACACAAACCATAACACTGAGAAAAAGGGATTTTTGTTGTATAGATTTTCTGTGCAATAAGTTACTTGTTAGAATCAGCTACTTCACATTTTCAACAGTGTGGCTTTTTAGGAATGGACTCTTCTCTTTTAAATATGTATTAAATATATTGTGTCTCTCTGAAGGACAGCGTAAGTGAAGAATCGTCATGGCCCGGTGTCCCTTTGTACATCCATGATTGTTTTTCCTGTGTATTTGCGTGAAGCTGCAGCATACTTTAGATATAAGAGTTAAGAGCAGGCTTACACCAGAGCTACTTGGACGCTAGCACAAGTGTTAGCACCTGTCGAGGGTCAGTCACTGAATACTTACCGCCAGTCACTAGTAACCTGAGTCACTAGAGGCTGCAGGTTCTTGGAAACCAGCGCTAACACCTGTTCAATTGTCAGCTCCACAGAGAAGCCGTTGTGTGGAATTTTTACTGTTTTCTTTGGAATATAGGGAAACAAAAGCTAAGCATTCTCTCAGTAAAATTATATAGACATATAAGTGCATTATGTGCAAAAATATAAAACGGTGGTGTTCTTTATTTCATCTCAAAGGGGGCAGTTTAGTCAGCCTTTATCTACTTGCTTTGAATATGGGGGCCATGCCTAAGGTTTCGAAATGTTGGCACATGCTCATAATCTCAATCCTCTGGGAGGCTGAAGCATGAGAACTGTAAGTTCAAACCCAACCTGGGCACTATTTCATATTTTATTTAAAAAAAAAAAATAAGAACCAGTAAAAATAACTAGGTCTTTAGCTCAGTGTAAAGCCCCTGGGTTCAAATCTTAGTACCACGCATGCATGCGTGAACACGCGCACGCGCGCGCGCGCACACACACACACACACACACACACACACGCACACACTGAGGATGTAATCGTCTTGTCTTGTTCCTCATGTCTGCTGGTGGAAACAAATCACCAGGGCTGGCTGGGAGGGCTGCAAGCAGGAAAGGGAGCCTATTGGTTCGAGGTCTGAGATAACAGCATGGCGGCCCTCCTTTTCAACCACTCAGCTTCTAAGTCGACTGAGAAAGGAAAAAAGAGAGTCACAGATGGGGGCCAAAATGTTGTCTGTATTTTAAATAGAAGTAATCAAGAGTGGCATATCTTAGAAGCAGCTGAAGGCCGGGCGTGGTGCTGCATACCTATAATCCCAGCACTTGGGAGGCTGAGGCAGGTGAATCGGTGTGAATGTGAGACCAGTTGGGCTCCAAAAGTGAGCTCAAGGCCAGCCTAAACCACGTACGGAGACCCTGTCTCAAAAAGACACACACACACACACACACACACACACACAGAAGCAGCGCAGCGCCCGCAGGGCAAGGCTGCGCCAGACACTGGGCGGCGCCGGGCACGCGTCTTTTAACACTATGCAGCCAATGACAAAACAGTGGTAATTCCAAATGCCACCTTAAGGTGAGTTTCCTACTTACGGGGAAATAAATGCAGAAAATGCGCTCCGTAATCGCCTCATCTTTGTTGAAGAAATGGCTGCATCATAAAGATAATTTCATAAATTTTAATAAATAAAAAGCCCTTTTATTTTAATTGTTTTGTAAAATAGTTAAAAGTTTGGAAATATCTGTTCGGAAATTCTTTTTTTTTTTTTTTTTTTTTGAATTCTGATAACCTTGTTCCTTAAGAGATTATTTCATTTGAAATTAAGTGCTGTTTTGAAAAGACACAGAACCCTTAGGAGGGCCTTGTTCTCTGGCTGCTTTCCATTGTCCTCTGAAAGCATGCAGCATTTTTAGAGGGACAAGGGAACCACCGCCAGTTGGCTTGCTTATAACGTGATCATTGAGCAGGGTTACCTTTACTTTTCTCTTTTTACCTCTATTTAATGGAGAAAACGTTTTAACATTCACCAATTGATTGTGTAACTTTCACAAGAGACATATTTTAGCACGGTATTTTTAGCACCTCAGGATATGCATCTGGAAACTATTAAAATATCACTGCATGAGAAGAGCAATATAGAATTCCAGCATCAAAAGATTTAAACAAGTATCTGGGCTGACCTGACTCTTTGTTGTAACAGGAGTTTCATAGACGAGAGATGAGTTGAGCTTGTGTGAATTAAATCAATTCTCTGCAAAAGATATACAGCGTATTTCATTTAAGAGTAGAATTGGGCCATGGAAATAGCTCAGCAGTAGAAGCACCTGCTTAGGGAGGTTCAAGGACCTGGATTCGAATCCTGGTACCGGATGCCTTGCTGGCCCTGCCCCAGGTGTGCTGAGCTGATCACCACGACTGGGTGTGGTGGCATATGCCTGAATTCCCAGTGCTGGGGAGGTCAAGGCAGGGGGATCACTGTGAGTCCAAGCTGTGTAGTGAAACCTTGTACCAATATATAAAAAAAAATTAAAAAGACATAGAATTGTGCAAGACTTTTTTTGTTTGTTTGATTTTTTGCTTTTGCGGCACTGACAATCAAACTCATGGGCATTTTGCTGTCGAGCTACACCTTTGATCCTTTTCATGAGTCACGGTTTCAATAATTCTAACTTAGATCTGAACTTTTCATCCTCTTTCTCGACCGCCCAAGTGTCCCGAGTGCCTGGGATAATGGGCATGCATTAGTGTACCTCGCGTGACTTCTTTTAAATAAACGACAACAAAAACCAAGGAATCATGTATGTCCATAATGCTTTAGATTTTATTTGCAATGAGGAAAATATATTTCATAGAATAGTCAGCATAGTACAGGATACAACGAAGATCTTCTAACAGTGAACAGCACTGGTGGAAGGTCAACATAAAACACTAAGTGCTATTTATACCTGCAGTAGCTCCCAGCTGGTCATTTGTCTTGCATGTTTACATTCCTGTGTGGGTGAGAGAGTCCGGCAGAAATCTGGAGGGTTTTATGACCTTTAATAAAATGTTCCGCAGCTGGTCATGGTGGCATGTGGCACTGTGACAGGTAAAAGATGTTAGAACTAGGATTTACATTCATGTCATCAGCCTGCAGGGTGTGTTCTCTTTCTCCCCTCTCCTGCATTCGTTAGACGTAAAGAGCTTGCGATCCTGTAGAGCAAGGATGCAGGAGTCACACGTTAGCGTGTTCAGTGAGAGTAGAGCTGGGCAACGATGAGCTTCCCTGACGAGGAGAGCAAGGTCAGGTGAAGCAAGGATGTCCTGCATCCAAGTGACGGAGGGCTTTCTGGGGAAAACGCTGAGGCGAATGTTGGAAAGATAAGGGCTGCTTCATTGGTGCCAAGGGGAGTTAGCACCGGGTGATAGGGTAAGTAGTTGACCTTTGTCCAGAAGAATAGAGAAGTCAGGGAGTTGAAGTTCAAGCACAGACAAATGGGGTTTGCAGTCTAGAGACTCTTAGCTCCTGTCTGAGGAGTTCAGGAGATGCAGAAATATATTTCATAATTAAAAGAGGCCAGTCTTGGGAGTGGATATGAATGGAGAGGCTTGATAAATTCTCAGTTGTGTGTGAAAGGGATGTTGTGAACGAACTGCGTTTCCTACACCCCAAGTTCATACATCTTTCTAACTCTCGTCCCTAACTCAGAATGTGGCTACATTTAAAGACTGTCATTTTGGCCAGGTGTGGTGGCACAAGCCTGTAATCCTAGCACTTGGGAGGCTGAGGCAGGAGGATCAGTGCAAGTTCGAGGCCAGCCTGGGTTACAAAAATATTCTTAAGGCCAGCCTGAACTGCATAGCAAGATCCTGTCTCAAAAGACAAAAAAAGAAAAAGAAAAAAAAAAAAAAATGAAGAGTCAATGGCTTCATTTCATCCTATCAGACTAGTGTCCCTAAAGCAAGAGGACATGAGGACGTGCAGAGTGATACCGTGCTGCAGAGAAGGACTGCCCACTCTGTGAACTCGTCAAGGAATCAGGAATTTAATCATGGGGAGACCTCAGTATTGACCTCCCAGGCTCCAGAACTGTGACAAAATAAATTCTTATTTTATAGATCACCTGGTTTGTATCATTTTGTTATAGTAACCTTACCAAACATGGGACCAATGTGTTGTTTTTGTTTTCCCGGTGGAGGAAAGAAAAGAAAGCAGCTCCAAAAGGATTTCTTTTTTTGTTGTTGTTGTTTTTTTGTGGCCAGCTCAGCCAGCCTCAAGTGTGGGGCTGAACACACATAGTGCCGGGAATTGAACCACGGTCCTTGCACTCTTACTTAAGCTTGCCTAAGCAGGTACTTTAGACCACTGAGCTATCTTGCCGGCCCTTCAAAAAGATATTAACAAATTCCCTATTGGATGTGCCATATGAAGTGTCTTTGTGCATTGTATAGACACACAGAGAGGCATATGGATCAGGAGACCATGGGAGAGTTAGGGCCTGAAGATACACATTGGAAAGCTATCAGTATATTGATAAGGTTGCACATAGTAGTTAATGATAAAATTCTGGAGGAGGGAGGGGAAAGGTGAACCAAGGATAGGGCCCTAGAACATGCTGATGTTTGAGGACCCAGGAGGAGATTCTCAGTAGAAGAGAAAGAGAAATAATGGTGAGGAATTAAACAGAATCAAATGTTGGAGAGAGGTTAAATCAGCTAAGGACACATCTCTGTTGAGTTTGGGAAACTGAAAGACTGTTAGACTGCAATTTCAAAAAGTGGTTGGTATGAAAACTAGAGAGCTTCTGTAATAAAAATTTTGCATTTCTGACATATGGGGTCATCACTTTATTAAAATTAAAGAGACATAATTCTTGCCCTTACCATGTGCCTTTAGCTCATGGTCAGCAGACATTAAATTTGAATTATTTAAAAGTCAACTGATAAACCTTCATAATACACTCACTTTTTAGTTACTCTTTTACCTGTTGTTCGCAGTCAGATCTTCCCAAACACCTTAGCTCATAATGATCATCTCTCTCTGAACAGTTCTACTTTACTTCTTATTCATCCCTTCTCATTCATCTTGTGCTGAGGTATTAGACTTGTGTTATATTGCCATTCCTAAATTGTGATGGGCTGGAGAGATAGTTCAACGGTCTTAGTGCCTGCCTGGCAAGTGCAGGGTTCTCAGTTTGATCCCCAATACTGCATATCTTCTTGGCCGCCAAAACTATGCATGGTGATGCACACCTATAATCCCAGTGCTGAGGAGACTGAGACAAGAGAATCACTACAAGGCTGAATTATGTAGCCTTGTACCAAATAAATAGATAAATATTAAAAAAAAAAAAAAGTAAGTCATGACAAGCCTTGAGGTTAACACGCTGCCTTATGTGCCTTTGCATTTCCTGCCGAACCTCTGATGTAGTAGACTCTGAGTAAATATTTTCTTAACAAACCTTATTAGAGAACCTTCACCTGTGTAACCATATTTAACTTCCTTTAAAAGTTTTTCTCCCCTGTACCAAGTTCAACTTCCCAAATACGTTTCACAGTGGTTCATTCATTATGTTCATTTGGTTTTCTATTTAATCCAGTTGACTATAGCTATATGTGCCATGTTTTACTACGTACAAGGTCCAATGCAGATATTTATTTTTTTCCTCACAGAATCTTTCAGATTTGCTTTGGAATGATGCTTGACACTGGATTATTCAGTATGTGACAACAGCATAACCAGTTATCATAGAGTGGGGGAATCTCAAGTACAATTTCTAAAAAATGAGCACTTCAAATTTGTCTTGAGAATGTATGGATTGATGTGTGAAGCTTCTTGTATTATTTTCAAGCAATAATACAAGTCAATATTCAAATAAAAATGGCATTTCTTGATAGGTTAACTTTCGGCCAGCAACAGATTGTTATTGGAAAGTGCATCTTAAAAAGTTTTGCTTTTTCTTCTGCTGCTACTAATTGTCTTCAGAAGAAGTAATGATAGTAAATAGCCTTACTAAATAATCACACATTCATTACATTTAGCCTTAAGAATCTGAAAACCCAACTAACACAAGTTTGAATAACAAGGACTTATTCTTCTATTTAAAAAAATCTTGATAAGTAATGCATGATCAGAATAATGAGTTTGTGGTGCTGGTGAGCCTAGAGCTCTTTTGGCTTTTCAGTTCTGCTGTTCTTAGGTTCTGCTGTCTTTTATCCTTAGACTTGTTCCTGCATGGATGTAGGCCACCTGTCACACCATGAGAAGCTTTCTATAGTTCAGGCAGTAAGAAAAGTTAAAGAGGAATGGCAAGAATTTCTTCCTCTAAGGCTTTGCTTTTGCTTGCAGCAATTTTCTTCCCTTTCTGCCAGCTTTTCTATACATGTCATTGGCCATAACTCTGTTTCATGACCATAGTTATCTCTAGCTGCAAGACAGTCTAGGAAATCAAGGTACTTTGCTTTGGTTTATAGGCCTTTACATTTTAAACAGGGATTAGAGAAAGCATGTGCAAGTGTCTATCATAGTATCATGCATTTACTGTTCTCTGTGTGCCAGACTGGTTATCTAAGTTCCTACTGTGCAAGACAATACATAGAGACCAGTAAACTACTACAATCCACCATGCTGTCAAGAGAAAAAAAAATTATAGCCCAAACTTCATGGTCTCAGAATGTGTATATATTCATCATGTCTTTCGTAAGAGTTCCCTATGAAACAAATGAAGGAAAAGCAGACATAAAATGGAGGAAAAAAACTGGATATTTCTCAGTTCCTTCCTCACTCAAATCACTACACATGGCTATCATTGAAAGCCTTGCTTATTCCCCCATTCATTTTACCATTCCCATTTCTTATGTAAAGTCCACGATATTCAAAGTGTGGTATGAAAAGCCTGACACAGAAACATCATCCAGAAGTTCATTTGAAAGGCAGAATCTCACATTCTATGAATCAGAATTTGAATTTCAAAAGAATGTTGGGCTACTGATAGGCACCTCTGGGTTTGAGAAGCCACATGCCACACACTCCTGAAAGCCAATGCCTGACAGTACAGATTCTAGTAACCTGCCACTGGCTGCTCTGTCACGTCACCCGGCTCATTTTCATGTCATCTATGCCTTTTGAAATAGCGTTTTCAACAGTTGGTTTCTCTTGTTATTTTTTCTGTGCTCAATTGAAATTGAAGCTTTGCTGGGGAACAGAATTTGTCTCTTTTGCTGAAGATCCTTCTCTGACACTTACAGAGTGTGTGACACATACTAAGTACTCAATAATTATCCGATAGATGAGTGGATAAATATATGAATGCATAAATGATGTCCAACTTAAGAGATTTGGTTATTCAGAGATAAGTAGCACTTTGCCATTCTTGCTATTTCAGAATAATCAGGTTACAATGATGAAAACACACATCTGAGATGTACTGCCAGATAAGTACACTGTATGTCTGTGTTCTGCTTGATTGGACATGTATTTATCTAAGCCTCCTCCTTTTTAAAATGTGCTTTTAAAATGTGATGGTACTGAATGCCCTTTCATTTTAAATAGAATCTCTGCGGTTGGTTAATTTTTTTTGTCCTTGTTGACCATTCTGTTTGTCTGCCAATTTCTGAGAATCTCCATTTGGTCATATTTTAAAAGAT